>CM073774.1:88818792-88971106 GCA_037158775.1 Hetaerina titia | reverse complement strand
GTTGCGGCGTCGAAAATCTCCTCTTAGTCTTTATTTACCAGAAAAATCTTTTTCCAATTCCTCAATAACGTTTTGGTTTGACATTAGTACTTGAAATAAATGCAAACAGACGCGTGTGTACTTCCATTCAAAAAGCACAAAAAATCAACCTGGAAATAATGGTGCAGACGATCGAAAACCGAGAAGGTTGATAAACGTATACATGACCGCGACTCAAATATAATACATACCTGTATATATGGGTCACCGTAGTCCAGGGGTATAGCGTTAAACTACTGACCGGAGGCCCCGGGTTCGATTCGCGGGCAAGTCTCTCTGGGAAACTGCAGCTCCACCCAAGCTATGTGATTTTTCGGGTACCATATCTTCCTGGGAAACCATAACCGGCACAGGGAAAGGAACTGGCCCCCCTACCCTGATGTGTGAATTCCACACGCCGTCGGGCTTAGTGCTGAGTGAACTTTGCCATCACCTACCAAAACGACCTTAAGATTGATTACTGTAATTATAGTCTATATATATTATATTTATATTATTATTAGGTAATATACCGGTTAAGGTAGGTTTACGGATGGACACAACTATCAAATAAACATTTTGTAACTCATTACCTCAACCTAATCTACATCAGGTCCCTCTTCATCTCTGTGTGCTTCTTTCCTCCCTTCATCCCATCCAACATCCCTATCCTGTTCCTGCCCTTACCTCGCTTGCCCCACATTCTCCCCTCTATTACCTTCTTCAACATTCCATTACCGCTCAATACTCCATTCATTATATTTATATATTATTATATATATACATATCATATATATATCTGATTACAGTACGAGTATATACGTGTATACACACACATATGCCTGTACATGTGTATGTATGTGTACATACGAATATATACTCGTATATACATGTACATAGGTTCGTGAGCACGTTTATCAATATCTTCATTCCGATGGGCCCTACGAGGAGGATATCATATTTCTCCCTCTTATGCCATTGATGCGAATTGACAGTTTGAAAGGGATTTCGCCCCGAAATAACGAATGGATTGAGGGGTTTTCGATTCAAAAGAGAGAGAGAGAAATGAAAAAAATGAAATGAAAAAAGCGGAGAGGGCTTTGAGCGCTGAGCTCGCTGTGGCAAGCCATGAAGGCGGCTTACGACTCCAGATGGTGTTCGCGCCCCTGATTGGCTCCTCTCGCTTCAAAAGAACGCTGCTCTCAAGAAATTCGGCCCCGAAACCTTGAGGCCTGTCACTCAGCTTGGAATCGGTGAATATATAGCAGATTCCTTCGTTAAATCCCAGCAAAGGGTTACTCTTATTGAAGATCTATCCAAAACTCGACGAATAGCGATTCGACTAAGGTATCCACCGAAACTGATTCCTTTGTTAAAATAATAAATGGGGGAAATTATTGATTTCAAAAATTAAAAGTGGTCGAGCCTACTGCAATACTGAATAGCCAGATTTTCTTAGCCATGAGGGAATCGAAGAGAATAAAAATGCACGCACAGGTGCTTCGAAAATTCGTGGCGCAGAACTGCGCGGGATGCGAGAACCGTAGTCAGTGCAACGAAAGGACGCAGGGCAAGAGAGAGCAGAGTGGATGTATCGAACAGGAAAATCAAACTATTAAACAAAACTGTCGGATTCATATCACTCATATTTGATTTTTAGTACCTAGACAGGTTTAATAGGGTTTAATGAATCCTATTTTTGTGAACTTTGACAAAATTGTCGTGAGAATTCCAAGAAACTGCGGGAGATGCCGCAACAGTAACTTTTAACGGAGTCATCCGCTAACTTGCATTACATTGCAACAATTTCAGAATGTAAAAATAACACACCTTGACGTGGATTCGAACCCGGGTCGAGAAAATCCAAAATTTCAGAGTTTAAATGGACGCCTTGATAGCTTAACTGACTAAAGCACTCGGTCGGACATTGAGGGATCCGGGTTCGAATCCCAGTCAAGGCGAATGATTTTTACACTCTGAAATTGTGCATTCTCGTGAGAATATTAGGCGAATGACAAAGAAAATTCGATGGTTTGACTTTAGTAATATTTTTCTTTATTGGATTATTTTCATCTATGTTTAAGCTGAGACACATTCTGAAGCATCCAGGTGATGGTAGTTAATCAAGCTTCTCGAAGCTCTTTGAGTTTGCAGTGAGTATAGCGGACTCCTAAACTGATCTCCTTAACCTAAACAATCTTCCACTCCATTTCAGTTCTTTTAGGGTCTGGATTTAAGCTAGCACAAATTAGCTGAAGGGAAAGCAAGCGAGAGAAAAGTTCATTACAATCAAATCGAAAGAGAAATAGAAGGAATAAATGGGGCTAGCATGAAAGGAGGACGGAAGTAAATGAAGAATATTATTACTAAAGTAGCACATGAGCAGCTTCCCAGTGAGGGGGCGAAATCCAAGTGATCATGGGTAACAATTCAAATAAGAGACTTCATAGAGGCAAGGCAAAAATACAAGAATCCAAGGAATGAAACTGGGGAAACATTTCATGAGAAATTGTGGAAACAAGTCATACGAGTGTGCAGGAAGGCCAAGGAAGAAGAACCGACAGAAAGCTGAAGCGAGGAAATCAATGGTATCATAAATAAGGGAAACAGCCAAACGTCTTATAAACTGATGAAGAGGTAATTCGGAGAAAGAGAAAACAAAGTCTCCCAACGTCAGAAATGTTAACGAAAAAGTACCAATAAAAGATTACGGCACTGAGAATAGATGAAATATTCACAATAATTTGTATTGAAGTACTCTACTAAGGACCCAAAAGAAAGAAAGGACTTTAAGAAAGAACTCCTTTCTTAAAGGAGAAATCGTGATAAGAAGAAGGAAATACTGAAAATCCAATTGGAGATTGTCCTGAAAGACCTAAAGAAAAACAAGGCATCAGTACATCAAGGTCATGCCATAGGATGCCTGCCCTCTTCGGAATATACACAGATAGCTATGAGAGTGTAAAACTACCAGAGGAGTTTGAGAAGAGTGTCCTGATTGAAATCCAGAAGAAACCAAGAACAGATTTAACAGAAGAAACTAGTAATGCGAGGAATATACATTGACCCTGATGTTTGACACATCGAAAATACTTCCTTAGTTTATTAGTCGAAGAAAATATGGAAGAAAAACTCACATAAAACTTATTCGGATACAGGAAAAACTGAGGAGCGAAGAGAAGCAATACATCGCTTGAAGCTACTGCCAAAAAAATTATACAAGCGCCAAAAAGAGAGGCAATTAGGCCGTAAGGGAATTAACACTGAATAGTTTACGGGCTGTATTAAACCAATTTTAGGATTGAAATACTGATGATGAATATCTGGATCCCAGTGTCTCAGAATCATTGCCTGCATAACACCATGAGCTTTTGCGGCGCTTAAACATTTAGGAGTATTTACGCTCACGCCCAGTTATTATTCGGAGAATTGAAAAGGTGAGGATTAAGCTTACTCCAAATCATACGATGAATGAATTTGCAGATTTATAGCCATAGAGGAGCTCAGTTCCTTTTCCTTCGCCACCTGCCACTTTTCTCAAAAGCATTGCTCCCAGAAAATCACCCCGTATGTATTTTGAATGGGGATTACATGAGACAGCATCAGAATGTAAACAAGACCCCTAAACCTAGTACCTAAAAACAAACACTCCATTAACTAGCACGCCGCCACGAGGATTATTACAGCGAAATGTTAACACTGAATTGTTTAGCATTACGTAGACGAATCAATGGTATAGCAGTAATGCAAGTGGATTTTGAATTACTCATCCTGGTTTAGGTAAAATAAACATTCGCCACTTTTGCATCACACCGATTTTTTCATGTAAATACCCAACTTGATGAACGTAATTTGATCATAGTCCCCACCATATTAGTTAAAGCACAACATGCATGCTCCTTTTGTTTAATTAGCTTGGCAACAATCGTCATCATTTATGCGTAGACGTAACGATTTAATTTTTAATCTTTAAATTTGACAGATTTTTTTTCTCGCTGTTCCGAAATAGCATCGGTGTTTGTGCATAGAAATGTTGGAAACCAGGGGGGGGGGGGGGTTGATGAAATTCGAGTGTAAGTCAATAGTTATCCGCAATGCGGTTGTTTTCTCGGTGGGGATCTCTGTTGGCAGCAGTGTCGTGTGTGCGCGCATCGCTAGGCGAGATAGCCATCTGATTACTGCTGAGAATATTACGTGTTTGGTTTAAATATCGCTGCCGTGAAATTAAACATGTCCTTTCCATTGGCACCAAAGTAGAGCAGCGTTCAGAAATCTATTTCTTTGCGGTTCGAAGATGACTGTAGGCGTCGAAATATCAAAGACTTTCAGCACAATACGGGAAGAGTATTTTGTCGTGCTAGAAATCCAAAGAAGGGATTAAAAATTTGGAAAATGGTCTCACTAGTGTTATCAAAATGAAGAAGGAATAGTTTCACCCTTTCAAGGTCATAAGTAACGACGACACCCTGCTCGAAAATGGCATGGTTATGTTTGGTAAATGACTGATTGTGAATAAATTTTCAAATCGTCTGCAAATTAGGATGATAGTAAAACGAATGCATTTAAAATGTCGTCATGACCGAATACGCTAAAGAGATAATTAGCATTGGCAGTACATATATATATATATATATATATATATATATATATATTTATCTATATATATAATAATGTAAATGGACTAGTCTACATAAACACAGAAACACATAAAAGAGGGACTCACTGGGTCTCGAATTATGGTGGTGCAACCACCTTTCTCAAGAGGCCTTAGGAACAGAACTGAGGCAGAGGAGGGCCTGGAAGCAGTGGATGGAAGGAGAACGGGGGAAATGGGGGGAAAAAGAGGGGAAAGGGAGGGGGGAAAAGGTATTCGAGGGGAGATGTTTGGAGGGGTAGTGTTAGGCGCGGGAATTTTAAAAAAGGTGGGGGATGATATGGAAGTTGTTGGGGGCGGAGGGGGATGAAATTATGTGTATAAAGGGGGCAATTAGTTTATAGCATACAGCTCAATGCTATAAAGTATCCATCTTAGCATCCCTCCCACCCTCAGACCCTCCACTGAAACTCAAAATATTAGAGCAAGCTTTCATCTGGCTCTTGGATTCCTGGAATCGCCCAGGTATTAATATTAGACACTCACATTAGACACTCACTCATAGACATTAATATGTCCTGCACGTTTTTTTAATAGACCCATCCCTTTAACACTCCTCCCACATTGTTTGAATTTAAGTATTCTGTTACTGAATGTTCTAGAATGTAATTACCTTCTTTTATGTGATTAAGTTTCATCCAGTGCTTGGTCAAACTAATATCTGTGCAAAGGTGTCATGATTTGCATTTTGCATGCATGGCCGGTTGACCTAATACCGTTCTACACACGTCCTCGTGGCGGCTTACGGGGTATTACGTGGATATAGATAAGCTGATCCAGCTACAGTCCACTCGAAGTGGAATTTCCTTTTATAAACACCAAAAACACTCAAGTTTCACAAACACGCATCTATGAAAGGCTATATAACATTCATAGCAAAAATTTGTTTTAAATGGCAAGGATAGCTGTTCCCCCTAACAATTAATCACCAGTAGCGAATAAGTGAATACCTGCACTATTGTGATGAATTTAAATGGTGGAGCATTCAATAAGACATTGCCAATAATTTGCAAAAAGTTGAAAATCCTGCCAACAGCATGAAAATTGACGTGCATATTTGTTTGGAATTCAGGAAGTCCGTGATTGGAGCATTCTACATATTTGTACCTCTTGCACACGTAGCTCTAAATTTTACCCTGCAAGCCGCCACACGTGGTCCGTGCAATGAATGCGCGAACTGGTGCAATCTGGCGGCTATGACGCGGACTATAGCCCCACCACTATCAGCGCTAGTTGCCAGAGACCCAATGAGCCATCTGTGCTTGGCTGGTCATCGAGCTGTGCGTATGGTGCCAGTTATGTTAGTTCCTGCTGTTCTTGTTTTTACTTTTTGGAAATTGATGAAATCACGGAGCAACAAATCAATATAAAGTTTTTGGTGAAGTACGGTAAAAGTTAACAAGAAATTACTGAAATGTTGACAGCTGTTTTCCGTGATAATTCTATGTAGAAAACATTCGTTTTCAAGTAGATTAAGCATTTTAAATATGGCCGATGCAAGGCCTGGACGACCTTCAACCACCTGTGTTGACGACAATATTGATCGTGTGCGGTCCCTTGTCCTTAACGATCATCAAACAACTGTCCGAATGATAGCTAATGAACTATATTTAGGAAAATCAACAGTGCTAACTATTTTAACTGAAGATGATGGATGGATCCTTCACCATTACAATGCACCACATTTAGCATTGATTGTTTACCAGTTTCCGGCAAAAAATTCAATCACCATCCTTGATCATCCTCCTTATTCGCCAGATCTCGCCCCCAGTGACTTTTTCCTATTCCCAAAATGCAAAAATGTGATGAGGGAACATCACTAGGAAGGTGTGGACACAATAAAGCAAGAAACGATAAGGCAACTAAAAAACCTAACTGCCGAGGACATCCAAGGGTGCTTTAAACAGTGAAAAAGAATATGGAATAAGTGCATAGCAACGAATGGAGAGTACTTTGAATGGAACACAATCGACGTAGGCTAAATTTTGTAAAATAAAGTTTTTATGGCCTCAGTTCCCGTATCTATCTCCGTGATTCTAGGGTTTCTCAATCCAGAATTTACAATTATCGTTATACTTTTCATGTTTGAGTATACCGTGTGGAAACGAGGATTTTTCATGAAACAGGAGTAATATTAGGAGAGGGAATAAACTGTAAATAGTTTTTGTTAAAGTAAGATACATATTGAATGGTTTAATCCTGTACCTAACGCGCTATTGAAAGGAGTTGTGTTTTTTTTACAACATCCAACTGTAATGCGGAAACATTCCAGAACATCAAGATGTTGACTAATCTTCCGTCTATTCACATTCAGAATTAACTCTTCAGAATATCACTTATTAGCATATCCTTTCAAGAAGCAAGGCTAAGTTAAAGGTTCAAATAGGAGGTTAAAAATAGATGTAGTGGAACAGTTTACCTTAATTGAAAGTGTTGTGGACCAAGATGTTCCAAGTAGTAGGGGCATAAGAAGAAGAAATGAGGTAGATTAGTTTAACAAAGAGGGGAGAATGGATGACAGGGACGCTAAGTAAGGATTTTATGAAAAGAGTACTAGAAACTTTGATATGGAACTTGGTTTTGCACGGCGCGGAAACGTGGTCGTTGATGCAGGATGATAGTCGTAGATTGGAGGCTTTTGAAATGTGGGCGTGGGGAAGGATGGAAAAGGCGAAATGGACTGAAAAAATTAAATGAACGGAGAGGAAAGCAAACGAGGAAGCGCTAGGCATGGAAGGAGAGAAGCGAGGGCCGTTGGAAGAAATCCGAAGAAGAAAGGAAAAGTGAATACAGAATATTTTCATTGACAATGGAACGCTGAAGATGTTGATGGAGGGGAAGATGTTGGGCAGGCAAGGCAACGGGAGGGAAAGGATAGAGACGTTGGGCAGAATGTAGGGAAATCAAAAGTATTCGGAACTGAAAAACAGTTGAACGTAATTTGGAGCGTCTGTTTATTTTTGTACGAAGTTAGGAAGTGTAACGTTGGTCCTTCTGTCTATCCATATCCAACATTAAGCGGTAGACTAACAAAAACAACAACATCCTCTCAAAGAAGCATCAAGGAGCAATCGATTCTCATTTACCCGAACTGACAGACGTCTTGAGTTCATGGCTCGCTGCCCAACCGAAATTTTTCCCATCCAAAGATAAGGAGAAGCTTTCGCGAAGATTAGATGAAAAGTGTATGGGCAAGAAAGGAAACTCTAATGAAAAATAATACTATTGTGAGTTCCCTATTGTTCTTGAAATGAAGTTTATACCTGCACTCTGTGTATTTATCGATTTTCCGTCGTCCTTAAGTCGTTCAGCTGAATCCTAATGGTTATTTGACGGAAATAAAAGAGTCAATGTCTGTCAGTGTTAGAACGATAAAAAAACTCTAAAATTCGATGACTGAACGATGTGACAGTATTTCGTGACTCATTCATTCCTCAAAATATCTCTCCTACTTTACCACAAACACTCCCCAAGGATACCATACCAAATCGCTTATTGTCGACATTTACGCTTATCCTGGATGTTTCAAGTTTTGCTTACATTGAATAAATAAATCGTGGGGAGGATTACTGTTCCATATTTGCTGCCTTAGGTAAACTTTCATATAACTGGATACTTTGTCTATTTGCAAAAACCTTTCTGGAGACATTCCCACTCCAACTTTAAAAATATAAATCGCCAATTAATCACAAGCGCACTTCATCTCCATCTTGAAGAGTGAAGAGGAATTTTCAATAGATCTATATCGAAATATGGTAACTGAAAAGTTGACTTTTTCACATTGATATAATGGGAAAGTAGGAGTGATTCTTTTCGAAATATTAACATACCAATCCTTATTTAAAGAAAAACACAGAAGCTACAGTAACGATTGTGCCGAAAAAAATGCCTATAATATTTTTAAATTAACGAAAAAGCAATAGTATAGGGACGACACCAGAGAAATTAACGATAAGTAAATTAACTTAACTAGAGAGAATTAAATTAACGCGTCAAGACGCTTGGTAGCATTGGAATAGGGCTGTGTAGAGGAAGTAACATTGGCAAAGCGTCGAAACTATGAAACAAAAAATCTCATAAATCACACCAATATTTTCCAAAGCGCGTCTTTACAACCCTAAGTTCTAGTATGTAATGGAAATTTTAGGCACGGTAGAGATAGGAAGATGGTTGTTGGGAGAAAAGTTGGACAATTGAATTCCAGAAATACTGAGACAATTGGATGCTGAGGACATCAAAAGAAATGAGAATGCTGGAAAGCAAGGCAGAGAGCAGGAAAGAATAGGTAATTTGGATGGAATTAATGGACATAGAAAGTACGAGTATGCAGAGATATAGAATGGTTTATTGTAACAATTAGTATAGAGTACAAAAATAGTTGTTGTTGCCATATTGGTTGGAATATACGATTAATTCAGTGTACGAGTATATTGCCAGGGTCCATCAAAACCTATCATAATCCGGGAGACTACTGGAAAAAATTATAAAATAATATTAATGACAAAACCCTTTAACTATGGCTTTAGTCAAACGAAATAAAAAGAATCCAAAACATTCAATTGCATTTATTCCTTCGTCATATGCAAAAGCCGAGTTATATTGTTGCACGTATGCCGAGATAACTTCAACTGAAAGTTTTTCGACAGACAAAAACGAGAGGGAAATTCCTTTCTAAGTTCAACGTCACCTTCCAGCTTCCTTTTCTTCACGCTGGCTCTCGTGAGTCATGTACAAAATTGAACTTTGGACTTTGTGACCTCTGTTTTGAGGTACTCAGCTGATGGTTAATGTTGGAGAAATTCGATTGCAAAATATGCCATGTAGGCCAAGCAGAAATCGGATATATATTATTTGTCTGGCAAAAATTACGATACACATTTGAATTTATTATTATCATGTCGTAATGTGTATATGGATTCCAATATAAACAAGAAAAAATATCTCTCAAAGCGCTGAATTACATATAATCGAGAAAACACAGATACTTGAATTTTTTTAGTTAAATTTTTAAATAGAACGAAATTGCAAATCGATGTAAAATTTATTATAAATGGGTGGAAAGGAGCATGACTTCTATAGCATTCCTCTATGGAAATAATTTTCACTTTTATTAAATTCAACAGAAATATTACTTTTAGATACAAAACCAATTTTAAATAACTGTTATACCACGAGCATAAAATTAATCACAGTATGGTACGTTTATCTTCCGAAAGTAGCGAGAATGGTTTCAAATTTACCATGATTAACAACTTGCTTTTTGTGAAAAAACATTTTTTTTCGAATTTGAAAATGGCTTAAAGGTTTTCTAGATTGACTGTCCCTCTTGTGACAACGACATTTGACTCAAATCCTATCACGTTCGCAATGGTATATACTCTGAGCAGAGTACCGCCGCTTCATCATTAACGCATTGGCTTAGGCTGTTATAAACTTACACAGCAACAAATTCAGAGTGTAAAAATCATTCGCCTTGAACTTTTTGCGCTCTGAAATTGTTCCATTGTAATGCATATTGGCGGATGACTCTGTCAAAATTTACTGCTGCGGCATCTCCCGCATTTTCTAGTAATTTGTTATAAACTTGTTGGTCGTCGAGTTTCCTCCATTGCATGTCATTCTGCCTTCGATTTGACAGGGTATGTTTCATTTGTCCTAACTTATTTCTCTCCCCACAACGAAACATCTATCTTCTTCCGAGTTCGACGATCCCTTTCCATTGATTTTCATTTACATCCTTGATGTTCTTGAACCGCTGCATTTCGGGGAGACCCTTTTGGATTCTCTGCGATGTCATCCATTCACCGGAGCACGTTCTCTCCTCCATTCACCTCAACTTCTTTGATGTCATTTGCGCACCAATTCTTTTTTGCGCTACTTTTATTGCCTCTTCCTTATTCATGCATGTTGAAAGAGTGCTGGTAAGAGAGTTATCAAGTGCTTTATTAATTTTCGGTTTCCTTTATTTTTGCCTGTCATTGGCATTTGTCATGACTTCTTTCTTGTTTAATTATTTTGCCTTAATCCAATTAAAAAAGTCCAGCAATTTGAATATCTTTTACTTCATGCCACGCCAATAACCACTGGTAACATCAAAGAACTTCTCCACTACCTCGAATCCACGGAGGACTTATTGGCGTGAGTCAATGTCTTCTACATGTATCCCTAAACCGAGTTCTGTCTCCCTCGTCCTGTTTTACTTTCCAAAGCTGAACTTGCCTTTCTACACTCTGATCTTTGACTTTTCTTTCTGACTTTTGAATGAGTACACTCATTAGTGCTATTAAAGCATTTGAAACCAGAGTTTCGCTTTTACTAAAATCACTTCGTCTCCACATTTTTCGCTATTGTCATAATACTAGAAGACATCAATTTAACTTTATTTACCAGAAACACAATCATTGCGCTTCATTCGGAAGTGTGCAATATAAGAAGGCAATTCAATAACTATCTATTACACACACACTATACCTTCACACACTGTTCTTTCGTGTGATCCAGAGACCAACTATGTATAAGCTTTATTTCGATAAGAATAGATTTTTTACAGTAGTATTATTTTTCAGTGCAATTCCCTTAGTTTTCAAGGGAACCATGCTTTAAGGGAACTACTCAGTTCATCATAACAGCGTTTGACAACTCTAGCTCCTCTACGCTACACACGATCTAATTCGGCTATCAATCCAACACCATGAAGATTCCATAGAATACCAGCATATTCTAAATAATGTCTAACTATTAAAACCGTTCTTTAACCTTCTCCTAAGTTTCCCACCAATACTCCTCTAATTAATCCTAATTTATCGCTAGCTTGCTCACCTTTCCTCTGTATCTGTTTCATCCATAATAGTTAGGGTAACGCCTAAGTATTTGATTGAGTCCACACTTTCTATTTCGGTATTTTTGTCGTAGTAGGCGTTCGGGAGGGAACTACTCCTAGTTCCAAATTACAATATTTACAGATTGAAGTTCTTGCATAAATTGGAAGGATGTATATTTAGAAATGATGTTGAAAATGTATTATTAGCCCAATCGTACCACTGTAGAAGAGATAATGTCAATAAAATTAGAAAGATTAAGTGTAGAGCAGATAGATTTAAGATGTCATTTTTTCCACGAACAATAAGGGAACAGATTAACATTGTCCGACCATGGTAGGGGAACAAATATTTGGTCAAAATTAGACTGGTGTGTATTCATCCCGTCATATACCCTGGAGGGGTCTTGCAGGGTACTTAAATATACATGTGTGCAAAAATTCATCACCATGCACTTTTTTAAGTCCAATTCTAATTTCCGAATGTAGGCCTTTTTCGCGTTGAGTGACTATCATTTCATGGTCCTGCTTCCGAAGAACGAAGGATCAACGTTTGGATCCATCCCACAACTTTTCAATCAATTAGACTATCGAATCGGAAAAAAAAGTTACAACTTCTCAGTCACTGGATAACATTTAAGGTAGAGAGGAATGTCAAGATGTATTTTAAATTCGTGTACTGTGAATGACGGCCAAGTTACAAGTGCTGCACCATCTACCACCTTCAGCAGACTCCGTATGAGCAAGTTTTAATTACTTGTAAACTGACATACAGTTTTGACAAGGGCGCTCACGATTGAAACTTCTCAATTACAGTTATTAAAATAACTACTGTAATGTGGTAACCATTCTTTTTCTTGTACAGTGAGGCATTCTAGTATTCCAGCCTCTCTTTCCGTTGGGAAATATTAAGATATAGTATAAGTCATTGTATCAACATTTTAACTACTGTGATACGTTAACAATATTGCCATGTTTTCAATAGATGCACACACTTCATATATAGGGAATATCTGGACAAGGTAAGAAAAAAATTAGGATTTGTTATAAGAGTATTGACTAAGTTTGACGGAAAGATTAAACTGCAACGGTATCTTTCCCTGGTTAGGCCTCATTTATAATGTGATGCTCGTATGTGGGATCGTCATGAAGTTGGATTGATTGCCGAATTAGGTCGCGTGCAGCCTAGAGAAGCTAGATTTGCAAAATGTTGCTATGACAAACTGAGTTGCTCATCAAGATTATTAGAGGAAGTTGGTTGGGAGTCACTCATGGGGAGAATGTTTAATTTCAAGACTCTTGCATAAATTCAAGGGAAGTCTCTTTAGCGATGATGTTGAAAATGTATTATTAGTCCCATCGTACTACGATAGGAAAGATTAAGTCAATAAATGTAGAGAGATTGAGTGTATAACAGATAGATTTTAGATATCATCTTTCCCACGAACGATAGAGGATTAGAATTACATTTTCCGGAGTATTTTAGGTTAAAAGTAGTAAGATGTGCGATCAACACCCGCCATACGCCCTGGCGATGGTTTGGAGGGTACGATGTATGTACGTTCCTTCCAATATAGATTGTTCCCAAGCATTGAAAAAAACAATCATTATCCCATTTACATTTGTAACATTATAATAACTGATGTTAGTCCACATCGATCCGAATTGCCATCCAAAGGACTCCGCCACCTATATTAACAGATTTTACTTTTCGTTTTCGTGCATGTCCGCTAAAATGTTGCGTGACCACGCGCAAATATTCATAGAGCACATTAGAATGGTAATTCTCCTTGGTACATATGCGGACACATAATGTTTGATCTTTGCTATTTTCATACGCAAAAAAAACAGAGCCTCCTCGACTTCGATGAAAAACTAAGAGGCTATCCAATGCGCACGCTAGGAAGATTTCTTTTCAACGTAAAATAGGGATGAAATATGATCCGTTTTGACTTTGAGTTCCTTCCATGCCATCCTAACCGTTGACAATTCGTGTTGATAAAACGTTTTATTTCTTAAATTTTATTGCGAAAAACTCGTTGAATAGCAGTGTGCAGCATATTGGCGGTTTTCTTTAGCTCTCAGTTGATTCGAAAATGGCTTTGGCTAATAAAATTAAATACATATTACGCAGTAAAAATTAATTTACAAAATTTTTGAAGAAAGAAAAAATAACAGCTATGCAACAAAATAACTGGCGCAGCGAAAAGTTAGAAAGGGAAAATGGAATGCGTATTTATACTCCCTAAGGACAAAGTCGCTGGGATATCAAAGTTTGACAATGAGCAGATAAATTTTATGATAAAGAATATCAACCAAATTTCTGCAAATAAACAGATGCGCTTCAAATCCAGACTGAATACAAAGAATTGTGTAGTTAAAAAATTAAATGTTTCATGATAATATTTTTCTACTGCAGCAGATGTTTTAAAAGGACATCAAACTATTACGTATATCATGCTTGCCAATTCTCACCATAAATTAATAAAATCAAACTTATTTGGATAGAGAACCCGGAAGTGCAGAGACAAGGAGTTTAACTCCTTGTATCTGCACCTCCTATTTTTATTTTTCACGTGACGATAAAACAATCAAATACTTTGCTCCATCATATGTACGCAATCTGTTTACAAAAAATGAATTGCAGTTGCATTAACATAACTGATTTCTAATGACGACCATAAGCTGAATTCAATTTAGTATCTCAATGAATTTCATGTGGTATTTCAGCCGGTATAATAATTAAATAAATACGCAAAATTTGAATCTCTTGCTTGCCAACGAAATGCTATTTGGTCATAAACAAGCAAATGATGATTTCATTACAGACATAACATCCTCAGGCAAAATAATCGTTCAATTTAAAGCGGAAGTAATTGCACGAGAAGGAAAATGAATAAAAATCGCATAAATTTTAGATGAAACGCATTATCACAATCATTTCATAGGGAAAAGAACGTTATTCAATTTAGAGCATGGTCCAAGAGATCGGTTGTTGGAGATTCGGCAGAAATGGGAGACATCATGTCGGAAGAATTTGTGATCCCAAACCTCCGTTCCTACACAATATCTGGGAAGCATGCGTGTCATTCAAATGCATCTGCCAAATATTTTCACCTCTCAGTGAAAACATAAAGTGGCTCGGTTTAGTTGCACCATATTTTATTTATATATCAACTATTTTTGTTGAAAATGAAAATCCCATTTATTGACTTGGTTACATAAACAAATTGCACCAGCTCAAAATTCTACCTTTAATTTTTACATCGTAATGTTCATCTGTATTTCAATCCGAAATTGACGGACTACACCCATCGTCTATTCCCTGTCCAGCCCTCCCAATTTTTCCCTAATAGATCCTCAGGCTAACCTCTTGAGGACAAACATCTCCTTTCCATCGCATTTCTTAAACAATTCCATAATGTCTCAAGGAGTTCTGCTCGTCTTTCCCGGTTCCATCTGGCTCACATTTTCCGGTTTCATCTGCTTCTTCTCCTTATGGTTTCCCATATCATCTTTTTTTCCTCCAACATTGTGTATACTTCATCATATCTCGCTTTATCTTCTTGCCTTATCCTCAGCATCCGCATGCTTCGAAGGGTTCCACGCTCCTCTGCTCTGTTTTTCCAACGATCTTGTCTGTTTATGATCCACTGAACGCCATGCAACACACAAATTTCTTCATTCATTGCTTCGTTATTTATAATCTTATCTTCATTGAGAAGAGTAGTTATCTAATTGCAGCAAGTGCCTTCTTGGTTGAACTTAACACCATTTGATTTCCATTGTGCTTCTTCCATTCTGCTCACGTTCACTTCCTTGATATGTTCAAACCTTCCACTTCTCTCTATCACGAGATAGGAAGCTCCACTATCTCTCCTCTAACCTCTAACAAAACATCTGCCTTCATCTGATCGCTTCGCATAGTAAGATTTTAGTTTTCTTCGCGTCCACTTCAATTTTAAATCCCGAATAAGCTTCCTCCATCGTGAGCAATAATGCCTGCAGGTCTCTATAATATTGAGGCGTCCTCAGGGTAACATATGCTAATTTGTGCTAAAGCAATCCGAATTCTAGAATCTCTTTCTTTCTATCACGACTTTCAGGCTTGTGTTGAAGATAATGAATTAGAGATTACAAAATTGGAAATGTTAAAAAAAACATAAATTTATCTATTACTACATGAAACTCGAATAATAAATGAATATTAATTAAATTTCAAGAAACTGTAACAGTAACTTTAACGGAGTCACCCGCTATGTGTGCATTATAATGCAACCATTTCAGAGAGTAAAAATCATTCGCCTTGACCGGGATTCGAACCCGGATAAGAGGACGTCTCGGTAGCTTAAGTGGTTAAAGCACTCGGCCGGATATCGAGGGATCCGGGTTCGAATCCCGGTCAAGGCGAATGATTTTTACTCTCTGAAATGGTTGAATATTAATTAATTAATCTTACTGTAATTAATCTAACATATCGATTAGTCATTGAATGTGAATCTATTCCTCTTTGCTAGTGCCTGCTTCTCGTAAGTAAATTTAAATATCATCAAAAGGCGAAATTCACTTATTGCTAGTTTTCGACCTTTACAAGCCTACAGTTGTATTTTTTGTAAAGGTTCGCTTTATCTTTAATCCTGGGTATGTAATGCATATATAGATAGCACAAGTATTCATATTACTTATACCAATTGAATTGAATCAGTTATATGCCGTATTGGTCCAATGATAAAACCATTTGAGGGGCTAAACTACAAAAAACAACTTACTATCATGTTGCACCCAGAATACTCGCAAATGTAACTTATGAAAACTTTGTATTTTCCATATGCCTGATAAAGTTAATCCAGCATTAGAAGTTTCACTGCCTTTTATTGCGTTCATCGCGTTTTGATCTTTCCTTTATTCAATTTTTGGACACTGAAAATTAGGTGGAATAAAAATAAAGATTTGTAATTTTCACGCAGTCACGTGTGAATAAATTAATTTTATCCTATATTACAACCGTAACACCTTCCCTGACCATGGTATTATGTTTCCTGATTTGTAAGTAGACACAATGTCGTACATTTCACAACTGAGCATCTTCCTTGAAATTTTAAGGAGTTATAGGAATACTATACACGCAAAATAGGTCAAGGTCTAATATGGTCAGTGTGTACACTAACTCGCAGACCCTATTATACTAATGGCATGGAATCATTTCCCTTGCGTATATTTAACTTTTGAAACTCCATCTTCAGCACTTCTACCCTTCTCGGAAACCACATGAAATTCTTTTTCCCCTTCATGGCTCTTGCGATACAATTATGCCATTATTACCCTTTTGTTGAGCCGAAGGATAATTGTTATCAGCCGAATGGCAGCATGGGTAAAGAGCGGATGCCAATTAGTTCGCACTTCCAGCTCAAGGAAAGTTCATTGTGATGAGCAATCGCAACTCCATCTAGAGGGAAAATGGCCGAATTAAGGGCACTGAAGCTCCGTCGGGAACAACCTTTAATTCCCAGAAGCAGTTCCTCTAAATGACCCTTTCGCTCAGGACTGAAATCTTTCGTTGGGAGCCACTTGAAACAAGAATAATATATCCAGGACTAAAACTACTAGATAATAACAAATTTCACAGGAATTGAATTTAGACAAAGGCACAAAGGGAATAATTTTGGCGCTACGTCAGCTGAGTAGGCGAGATCATCGCGAGAAATAGAGGGCAATTAGATGGCGAACAAAGCCATAGACATAAAAGAAACCCTTTTCCCTTTAGTAGTAATCAGAGCAGCAATAAAGAGCACATACGACGATTCAAACTTTCCGAAAATAAAATAATAATCAATGTTTATAATTACAAAGTTTCCAAATCTCCAGTTACCCGAAATTCTCCACCATATACCCATTCAGATTAACGAGAAAATGTCGTCTTTCTTTTTTATCTGGGTCGATCGGTGTTACTTATTAATATATAAAAATATATTGTTTATATAAAAATGTTTATTTATGCATACATATGTTTGGTTTTTGTTGAGTGCATCGACAGCAATGGTCATTTTGCTATACATAAATAATTTTTACATGTTTATATATATATATATATATATCTATAAATCTTTGAAATAGAACGCTCTTCGGTGACGCACAATATGTAAAAACACAGATGTAGATTTTTAAAACATAGATACACAAAGAAGAGACACTCATATACAGTATGTAGTTCATATGTAGTTTCGACGTTTCGACGATACGGTCGTCATCATCAGAACTGTAATATGTATGTATATATGTATATATATTTGTGTATATTATTATTAGGTAAACTACCGGTTAAGGTAGGTTTTTCGATTGACACAACTATCAAATAAACATTTTGTAACTCCAAACGAAACCCAATCCAGCAACCTAATCTACATCAGGTCCCTCTTCATCTCCGTGTACCTCCTTCTTCCCTTCATCCCATCCAACATCCCTATCCTATTCCTGCCCTTTCCTCGCTTGCCCAACATCCTCCCCTCTATTACCCTGTTCAACATTCCACTACCGCTCAATACGTCTTTCATCCATTTTTCCTGCCTCCATAGGATTTCTCTCAACAAACCCCTCTCCTCACCCACCATTTCTAGTACTTCCTCATTTGTTTTCCTTTCGGTCCATTTCACCCTCTCCATTCTTCTCCACACCCACATTTCAAAAGCCTCCAACCTACGTCTATCCTCCTGCTTCAGTGGCCACGTTTCCGCGCCGTACATAGCTACGCTCAATATCAGAGTTTTTACGAGTCTTGTCTTAACAACCCTACTCAACATCCACGTCATCAACTCCCTCCTCCTTGAGAAAGCCTCCTTACCTAGCGCAATTCTTCTCCTTACATCCCTACCACTTTGACCGTTTTGGTCCAAAACACTTCCGAGATATATAAACTGTTTTACCTGCTCTATTTTTTCCCCGCCTATTTTAATATTTAGCTTAGCCTTTTTCTTTCTGGAAAATCGCATAACCTTTGTTTTATTAATATTGATTCTCATCCCATATTTATCGCACTGAACCTCCAATTCACTCAACAATGCTTGCAACCCCTTGGCTGACTGAGCAACTAATGCTTGGTCATCAGCAAACCTAACCGATTTTATGTATTCCCCTCCGACTTTCATTCCCACCTCCAATTCTTCCCATGCCTCTTTAATCATATCCTCCACATATATGTTGAACAACGCCGGTGGCAATGGGCAACCCTGCCTTACACCTCTTCCTAACACTGCCCATCCGGACTCTCCGTTCCCACTCGCACTTGAGCAGTCTGAGGCATGTACAGGTTGCGGATCAGTCTCCTGTCCCTCCAATCCATTCCTATTTTCTGCAATACATGCATTAATTTTTCCCAATTCACTCTATTAAACGCTTTTTCGAAATCTACAAAACAGGCAAAAACGTCCTGATTGTATTCTATATTCCTCTCGACTAGTGATCTCATTACTGCAATGGCATCACGCGTACCTCTTCCTTTCCTAAACCCAAACTGATCATCCCCTAAGTAATCAGTTGCCTTACTCTCTATCCTTTTGTTGATGATCCTGAGAATAACTTAAGCTGCGTAGGATACCAAACGTATTGTTCTGTAATCCTCACATGATGTAGCCTTTGCCTTTTTTGGATTAGGAACTAACACTGATCTCAAAAAATCTTCCGGCCAGATTCCTTCCTCATAGATACTACGAGTCAGTCCATATGGGGCCTTCTTCCCAATATTTTTCAGCTCCTATTACCTCACAACTCCATTCATATCGTTCTAAATGCCTATTATTTTCTCTCCATATTTTCTCTTCAACTATCCCTCCTTATTTACAATTGTAAAAATCTCATTGCCAATACCTTTTAGGCCTTCATCGTATTTCTTCCTGCAAAAAATATACATTCAATAGTTGGCACCTCTTCGTTTGCCTTTCCTTCTTTTTTTATCCACGTTAACATCTCGAAACAGTCCAAATCTACAATTATCTTTTCGTCACAGTGCCTACAGGATCGAAACCATACTAACTCCCACATAACAAATTTTTGCATAGTTAAATTTCGTTCATAATAAATATTGTTTAAGCTGCATTCACTTTTTAAATTTTTCTTTTCCTTACTCAGTATTGCAGTTTCTTTGAGTTATATTTGGATTCTAAGCGCTCTTCCAAAGAAAAATAGGTAAACTGTAGTACATACACGCACATATATATATATATATATATATATATATATATATATATATATATATAGTTCTGTTCCTAATTGCTCTTGAGAAATGTGGTTGCACCACCGAAAATTCGAGAACCAGCGAGTCCCTCTTTTATATGTTTTAGACAGATAACACGTAAAAGGACACTCACACTGTAGATTATTTGAGCTTTCGGCCTACTCCGAGGCTTTCTTCAGGTCAGATGGCCTCGGAGTAGGCCGAAAGCTCAAATAATCTACAGTGTGAGTGTCCTTTTACGTGTTATCTGTTTTATTCTGTGTTCTATTGTGCCGTCCAAAAGTTATATTCTCTCGTGAGTACTTCCGTATCATCGATATATATATATATATATATATATATATTCATTCAAACAGAAATAGGTATAAGGAAAGGGGATAGGAAAACACATAAAAGGCGAAGACAGGACATGTGGGGAAGGCGGTTTTTGAGCAGATCACGAAAGTAAAAATATTTCCCTATCCGGGATTTGAACCACGGACCTTCCACTTTCCGGGCGGATGCTCTACCAGTTGAGCTAATAGGGAAACCCGATTTACCTTGAGATCTGCGATCTTATAAAGCGCCAAAGTGCTCCGATAGATGTTGCCCGAGAGATGGCGTTATGGAGCTGTTTCACCCACCAAAGGAGAAATAGACGGGACACAAGAAGGGGAAAGGATAGTAGAAAAGCATTCATACGATATTGTAAAGGATAGGAACAGTGCGTTTCATGGCACGCATAGCCAGAAGAAGAGACGAGCCACATTGGCCAAACACATATTCAAACTTGAAAATCCCGCCATACGGCGCACAAATATTCATTCAAACAGAAATAGGTATAAGGAAAGGGGATAGGAAAACACATATATGTGTTTTCCTATCCCCTTTCCTTATACCTATTTCTGTTTGAATGAATATTTGTGCGCCGTATGGCGGGATTTTCAAGTTTGAATATGTGTTTGGCCAATGTGGCTCGTCTCTTCTTCTGGCTATGCGTGCCATGAAACGCACTGTTCCTATCCTTTACAATATCGTATGAATGCTTTTCTACTATCCTTTCCCCTTCTTGTGTCCCGTCTATTTCTCCTTTGGTGGGTGAAACAGCTCCATAACGCCATCTCTCGGGCAACATCTATCGGAGCACTTTGGCGCTTTATAAGATCGCAGATCTCAAGGTAAATCGGGTTTCCCTATTAGCTCAACTGGTAGAGCATCCGCCCGGAAAGTGGAAGGTCCGTGGTTCAAATCCCGGATAGGGAAATATTTTTACTTTCGTGATCTGCTCAAAAACCGCCTTCCCCACATGTCCTGTCTTCGCCTTTTATGTGTTTTCCTATCCCCTTTCCTTATACCTATTTCTGTTTGAATGAATATTTGTGCGCCGTATGGCGGGATTTTCAAGTTTGAATATATATATATATATATATATATATATATATATATATATATATATATATATATGGTATAACTTTGAAAATAAGTACTAAATCCTACGCAGACACGAAGTGAAGGTAGTTGATACCAATTTCAACATCAAAGGTAGGCCAAACAGTTCACTTTGTTAGGCTTGATTTATGATATTTAAGAAGTTGGATGTGACTCATACGACAGTGTTTTTGTTTATGACATGTGACAATGTTTTCGTCTGTTGCTGACTTTCTCGGGCGTCCGGGATGCTCTTCGTCGTTCACATCTTCTCGGCCCTCTGAGAACATTTTGTACCATCAATAACCGTTTCTTCGGTCCAAGGTAGCTTCTCCATATACCACAGTCAACATTCGGAATGCGTCCGCGCACTTAATTTTGTTTTTCACACAAAATTTTATAGATTATTTTATCGAAGCGAAATCGAAGACAACGCAAAACAGCTGTCAATAATTAACTGAACATTCAAAATGGCCGAACTTTTCGGCATAAGTGAGAGACATAAGTACCAGTATAACGCCACAAAATAATTGAAAATCAAATATACGTAACCGGCGGAAATTCAAAATTCGTGATACTTTTTTAACAGACCTCGTTTTGCCTCTCCAAGCTTAATATCATCCTCGCCTCCCTGTGGTACAACCTGCTCATACTGACGAGGCTCTGACGACCGAAGGACTCCCGCGATAAGGACTCCCACCTCACCGAGTGTCAACGGTCTACTTGTGGGGCCGATGAACGCAAAGTGGGGCAAGGACACCCTCTTACCCTTGAGGGAGTAATCCATCCTAAAGGCGGATGCATCGGACCACGACAAACTATATGCATCTACATCTACATCTACATAAGTACCCTGCGAGCCACCAAAAAGGTGTGTGGCAGGGGGTGTAGCACCATGAGGGAAGGGTAAGGGTTGAGGGGGTTGGGAGTTAGGTGAGGAAAGGTGGGGGGAACCTGTAGGGAAAATATATATATATATATACACACATACATATATATACATACATACATACACACATGTATACACATCCTCGCGAAGTCCCTAACCGATATACGATGTGGAAAGCAATGGAAAACTACCACAGTAAAGATTTCTCGGCATACCCAACATAACGTTCGGGTTCAAATAGGCAAGAATGAATTGACGTGAACTCTTCGCATATGAAATATTTCGGAAGTAAAATAGCCCCTCATTCGAATTTCCGAGAGGGGTTTCATACGAAGACAACATGCAAGAAGAAATTATATGGGAGGATAAGAAGGATAATAACCGAAACTTGGAACGTAAGAATCCTACAAAAATCCGAAAAAAATATATATATATAAATAAAATAGAAAATCTGTGAAGAGGTATGGAGAAAAACAAGATATACATTACTGGAATCCTCCTGGAATCAATTCACAAGTAAAGTGATTCCAGGAGGATGTTGTTAAGAACAATGTCAAGACGCTACATTTTATCACACTGAAAAAAGAAAGGAAGGAACGGAGTTGGATTAATTTTAAAGAAAAATATGAAGGTTTTGTACCAGCAAGGTATAAAACCTTCATGTTTTACAAATCTTGATCTGATCTACCTAAGTAGTGTGGGACCATTATAATTCCTTTTGTGTCATCGTTAAGCGTTTTTGTTCTGAATCTTTCTAAAAGTCTAATTCTTTCTTGTTCTCTTCGTATTTCAAGTGGCTCCCAGCCTAAATCCCCTATGAGACCTGTCACACTTAACCACAAACCATCGGTCTATGCACCTTTAATTATGTAATGCGTGACTGAAACGCGAGTATAGGGGAAGGAGTGGTTAAAGGAACGGTTGGGCAGCATGGACTTGGACTGATATAGTTCGGTAGGGTACTATGTTTTCAAATTCAAAGTGAGCATTGTGCACCTGGAAAGCGCGGGGTTTCATGTATATAAAGCAGGTAGGTTTTTATTTTGATAGAAAACACAGAGATGGAGTGAACTAATTTTGTGATCTCCCTGGCGCGGATATTTACAGTGACTATATACCACTTCAGAAATCGAAATATGACTGAAAAGGATAAAAAGATATAGTCAAAACGAGGACTTAGGATAAACTGAAAGAACTGCATAGCGAAGATATCAGTGCGAATACGTATGAGGAGATGAAGAGAATGAATGCAACTTGAAGAATGCAGGACAAGTGTATGCAGAAGATACTGAGCAGCAATCAGAGGCCGAAAACTGGGAAACAGAAGGGAAAATGCTGGATAGACAAGGTAAAGGTTAGCAAGGCTATGAATGTTGGACAGATTGTAGGAGGTACTCAGCACGTGGAGTTGAAGAACAGTTTATGGTTTCTACTATCAGGTTATGCGAGGCTTAGAAGTGTTCTTAAGTGTCTGAGTTAATCAAAAACCTGGGACTGGTAGTTTACTATTAATAATAATATTGAAACATATTTTCAGTTTCGTAGTGCCAATTTGAATTATTTTCACACTTCACGCTGAATTTTTTTGTCTCGCAAGTTTTTCGCCTCTCATTTAAAGCTATCAGCAATCAAATAAAATATTGGAAATTAATGTATTCCGGATTGTTAGCTCAGCAGTTGATTTTACTCTAAAATGGATGTAAATGGTGTGATAAAAAAAAAGACAGGACTGATTTTATAACTTGTTCATTTCGACGCATACAACTTAATCGAACTTGTCGCCCTCAAAGTGCATACCTTGGCTGACGGCACACCTTTGTCAACATTTCCTCCAGCTCTAGAACCCTGCCTGGTAAGCCACCTTAGGGATCCTCTTCAGGTACGCCGTGCAACTAGTTTTAATGTCCGCAATAGAGTCGAATCGGCGGCCTTTCAAGGTTGATTTTAACTTAGGAAGCGAAAAAAGTCTGATGGAGCCACGTCATTCAATCGGCGAATTGCCCGCACCAAATCGTTCACCAATTTGACATGGTTGGGGTCTGCGAAGTGGAAACCTCCGTTCGCGAATCTTCATCTGTAGAGGTTCTGACTGATTTAAAACGACTGTACCACTCAAAGCACTCGACTTCGACTCAAAGCTTCATTTGCAAAAGCTTGCTGAGTCATTCCAAATGTCTTGTATGGTAAAACTCTGTATGTATATCGACATTTTATAAGAGTTAATTTTTTTCATTGCCGAATGTTTCTCTCTTGGACGCGTTCCGATCGCTTCCAATTTATTGACCCGCAGCGAGTCTTGAATTTCCTCACGTCGACTCAGGGTAAAAGTTTTAAGCTTGCCTAAAACAGTGTGCTTTTATGAATTCAAACGTGTGAATCTGCACGTGTTCAACGGTAGGCACCTTTGATACGAGGAAATTAGTGTGCATTAGTGAACTTCCTTCAGCATTCGTAAACTCTTCTCGTCGGGCAAGTCGCTCCGTTCCAAGATTGCAGTGACACAAAGTGATTAGAATGTTGTAAATTGGTTCGTGACACATTTACGAGGCAATTTGACTTAAGGAGGTTGCATAGAGATGCCAAGTATATGCCATTTTGATAAAAATTCTTGCATTTGTCGTCCTAATTGCACTCTAGAAAGTAACCGTTATAAAACAGAGTCTTACTTTGTTAGTTTTAAATAAATTGACATTGAAATCCAAAATATTATGGCAGTGGAGGGCAAACACTAGATAAATTATTGATCAATGGTGCAGAAATGCATTCCGTAATCACGAAAAACTAATATCATACACGTAGTCATGTAAAACTTCTAATAGCTTAAGCACATCAGTACCTTCCCGCATTTGTTTCAACGATATCAATTGAGTTTGGAGTAAAATTAGCAGAAATCTCATAGTTTCCAAAATGTGCGCTCAGAAGTAGTAAGAAATGTTTTAGAGCAGATTTAAAAATTAATAAGGACCTCTAAAGAGTGCTTAAAAACAGTAGATTCAAATCATATCTGATTACGAACTACGCACGAATAGTTATCGCATTAAATTTACCACTAGTAATCAATACACAAACTAACGGGACACAAGAACCCGAAGTATCTATGCAAAGCATCACCTTCTATCAGCATATTACTTTACACCAACATTTATCTTTATATTAATTGAAAACAACCGGATTTCTAAATGGAGGCATTATCAACACGTATAATGCGCGTAAACTACATGAGAAAGCGCAAATACCTTCTGAAGAAACTAAATGTTATTATTAATGGTATTCTGCATTGTGAAATAGGTTTTTATTAAACAAAGACCGAACAACGATAAATTCCCTTCCCCTTCATAACAAAACACACATTATACATCTGATGAAACAATAAGACCATCTTCAATTCCGCGTACATGCAACCTCATTTCATTCCGCCCAACATCTCTATCCTATTCCTGCCCCTTCCTCGTTTGTCTAACGTTCTCTCCTCTGCATCACAGTCTTCAACATCCCACTGCCAATCAATATGCTTTTCATCCATTTTTTCTGTCCCCTTATAATTTCTCCGAGCAATCTCCATTCCTCTCCCAACATTACTAACACCTTCTCATTTGTTTTCCTTCCTGTCCACTTCAACTTTTCCATCTTTCTCTACAACCACATTTCAAAAGCCTTCAATCAAGACTCATCGTCTTGCTTCTACGACCGTGTTTCCAAACACCTTTAAAATCACGCTCCATGTCAAAGTTTTGACGAGCTGTTTTTTAACCTCCTTGCTAAATGTTGCTGTCATCAATTTCTCTTCGCTTGTGAAAGCTTTTTGCCTAATGCTATTCTTCTTCTTATATCCCAGCCTGCCATTTTGACAATTTTGGTGTAGAACCCTTCGGAGATAGGTAAACTGTTTCATCAGCTCTAGTTTATGAAGTCCTATTTTAATAATAAACATAGTCTTCCTCTTTATCATGAATCGCAAAACTAATGTTTGGTTATCTTTATCCCACACCGATTGCACTAGCTTTTCAACGCGCTTGGCATTATTTGCAAACTCTTGGCTGGCTGACTAACTAAGGCTTCGTCATCAGCAAACCCGATTTTGTGAATTCCCCACCGAACTTCTTACCCATCCACAGTTCTTCCCATGCCTCTTTAATCATTTCCTCTACATATACGTTGAACAGTACCGGTGACAATGGGCCACCCTATCTTGCCCCTATTCCTAACACTGCCCATCCGGACTCTCCATCCGTCACTCGCACCACCAGGTTCCAAATAAGGCTCCTATCCCTACAATCTACTCTTTTTTTCTGAAATACGTTCATAATCTCCAACTAAATCACTGTATTAAATGCTTTCTCGAAATCTGCGAAAAACAAATACATCCGATTTGTATTCTATTTTCCTCTCCATTAGTTCTCATATGATCTCATTTCTGCTGGGAGAACACACGTGTCATACGTCTGATTTCTTATCATTCCTTAAGTAATAATTTGCCTTGATCTCCATTCTCTTATTGATTATCCTGAGTGCCGCTTTGGCTCCGTGCAATATCAAACTTATAATTCTATCAACCTCACGTTTGGTATTTTTTTGGAATGCGAACCCTAAAAGTACTATCTAAACAACATTTTTGACATTGGTAAATTCATTTTTTATACTGACTCTTAACTTGATAATATTTTTTTTTATTTTTAACATAAAAACAGTTTGTTTCAACTACGCTTGTAGATATGATCCGCTTTTATGAAAATTGATATTTATAAATAAGATTTTTTAATCACTACTCCGCGTGGTGGCCTAGTAACAACGAATCCTTGCTCTCAGATATCACAAAGGTGACCTACGGCAAGACTGATATCCCACTCATCACCAACATACAACCTTCTATCATGTATCGGAAATGAAAGCTCTTTTTTTCAAAAAATCCTCCATCGTAATTAGCCACGTAAATTAATCTAGAGCAAGCCGAAGGACATGCACCGGCGTACAAAGAAAAAAAAATGAGGAACGGCTTCCTCAAAACCCATGGTAAAGGGGGCGTATTTGATTGGAGCCCTTTTTGATTCCTTTTGTCCCCAATTGACGGGAACGCAAAGCAGAAGAGCGCCCTTCCAACCTCCAAAGATCGCTCGCTCCAAAAGGATCCCGAGCTCTTCCCGCAAAAAAAGACGCAGCCCTCGCGTCTTTTGTTTCCTTAAAATTTTCTCTCTCTCCCTCTCTCTTCTCTCATTTAATCTCCAGCCCTTAGATCGTGGCTACCGAGGAAATGAAAAAAAACAAGAAGGAGAAGTAGCAACGAAAAAAGAAGCAGGTGACACAGCCAAAGCCCCCCCCCCTTAAATTGAAGTGGGTAAGTAGCTCGCTTCTTCTCCCCCCTCACTCCCGGCAAAGGAACGAGTCTTTCCTTTTTTTAATATGATACGGAAAAAATGCAAGCGACACTCTGTCGCAGCGTTCCAACACACGACGCAAGATTCATCGTCGCGTCAAAGATATTTCCTAAAGAGTGCCATTTCTTGTCATTTTTTCTCCTTTTCTCCATCCCCTTCCGTAGGATCATCATTATTTTCGTCATTATTGCCAAAGAAACGAGTACCTCCTCGCTCTTCACCGTTTCGCCTCCTTCCTTTTCTCTCTGCATACCCGATGTATTTTTCCTGGGGAAGGCGGGGGGCTCAGTTATTCGACGTAACAATAATTATGGCATGAGAAAAAAGATTCCCCTATCCTCCACCCTGGGGTGAGGATTTAAAAAGTGTATAAAAAAACGACGCCTATATTTCGTCGAAGCAACCAAAAAAAGATGAAGAAACGAGGACCTAGAGGCCTGAACGATGTAAAGAGATAAAAGGTGTGTTTACCTAATGGAAAGAGATCGGGAAGGGTAAGTGCTAATAAAAAAGAACCTAGACATGAACAGGGATAGGTCATTGATGTTTTTCCCAATAAATATTGATTGTTTAGTCATAGAAATTCCATTGAAAACATATTATTACTAATAGTCCACCATAGTTGGATGGACGCATATGGCTCATTGCTACATTTCTTCATTTCGCTTAACAAGACAGAAATTGACACTCCATACTATACTATACTCCCTTCTTCAATACCAAATACTTCCTTACTCACTTCATACCGTCCAATATTCCTCTCTTATTCCGCCCCTTACCTTGCTTGTCTAACGTTCAACCCCCTGCATATCGCGGTCTTCAAAATCCCATCTCAAATCAATATTCTCTGCATCCACCCCATCCGCCTTTGGATATCCCCTAATATTTCCTCTGTCCTAAGTATCCCCACATTTATGAAACTTTTCTAATGAATTCACTCTATTGGCAACATTTATGAATTCCCTTGATAAAACCCTACCATGATTAGCATTATTTGTTTGTTTTCCAATACGTACATTTTTCTCAATATGTCCACCACAGACATATCTCAAAAGGCTCCCATCTACACCTATCACCTTGCTTTAGCAGCCAACTTTCCGAGCCGTACAAAACCACGATCAATATTAAAATGTTTACTGATATTTTCTTAACATCCTTACATAGCGTCTCTGTCATTCTTTCCCTCCACCTTT
Source organism: Hetaerina titia (assembly GCA_037158775.1). Classification (NCBI taxonomy): domain Eukaryota; kingdom Metazoa; phylum Arthropoda; class Insecta; order Odonata; family Calopterygidae; genus Hetaerina; species Hetaerina titia. Next base: position 88,942,529 of record CM073774.1, on the reverse strand, counting down.
AGAAAGCTTCTTTTCTAATGCATTTCTTCTTCTTATGTCTCTGCGAAATAGATCCATCTTGGTCCTGAGTATTTCCAATTGCTGCTCTAATTTATGCCAAATTTAATGTTTAACCAAGCCTTCCTCTTTGTCAAAAACCTCGCCACCTTTCCTTTTTTACTTTTATCTTCATTTTATACTCAGTTCCCTGATTTATAAGGCGCTCTGTAATGATTACGCCCTTGGTTGACTGGCTAAGCAAGGCTTCATCATCCAAAAACTTATTTTTACGAATTCTCTTTCGACTTTAATTCCTATCTCCAGTCCATCCGAAACCTCTTTAATCATTCCTTCCACGTACGTTCGATATACGCTGAAAAGCATACCTGATAACTGATAATGGGTCGGCCCTGCCCCACTTCATAACATAGCTCATCCCGACTCACCATTCGCCTCACGTAATTGAGCAGTCTGGGACGTGTACATCTTGCAGATAAGTCACCTATCCCTCCAATCCACTGATGCATTCATTAATTCTACTCAATTTACTCTATTGAGCAAATTTTGTTAATCCACAAAGAAACAAATACATTCTGATTTTACTCGATTATCCATTCTATAAATTATCTAATACGGCACCACGTGTACCACTCCCTTTCCTGAAACCAAACTTATCCTTCCCTGAATAATCATTTTTCGCTCCTCTCCGTCCTTGTTTGTAGATGTAGATTGTGTAGTATGTAGATTTATCTATCATCTGTATCAATGTATATATAATCTATATCAATGTAGATTGATTTAAATACCGCTTTCGTTGCATTTGAAATCAAACTTATTATTCCATAGTCCTCACCTACAATTGTCATTCCCTTTTCTAGAATGCAAATTGACACAACAAAACCTTCTGAACAAATTTAATCCTCATAATTGCTATGATTTATCCCATAAATACTCCACTTGCTTTTTCCTAAATCCTAAAATTAGATCCGCAGGTATGTTATCTGCCTCAAGGGTCTCATTTGATTTCAATTCCCTTAATACCCTTTCCATCTCGCAATCAAGCATTCCTGGACCTAAGCTATCCCTATCTTCGTCGTATCACCTCTCCATGTCTAAACTCATTGCCCTTGTATTCTTAGCATATATGCCCATTATGTATTCCTTCCAACTCTCTTGATTTTTTCTTTCCTGATTCGATTGATAATGTTGGTTCTATATCTCTAACAGGGTGTAGAATTCTCCATTCTTGATTCCTCATAGTACTCGTTCTAGCATCTTCCTTCTACTTTCTTTCCCTTATCGAGGTTCGGGATGGTGCGGTGGTTAATGTATTGGCTTCCCACTCAGAGGTTCGAATCCTGGAGGCGGGGGATATTTTTAGTGGTATCTCGATCCCTTACTTGAGGTGCTTCGAGGAAGGCACTTTGAGTGAGTACGCCGTCCGTCGGATGGGACGTTAAACTGTTGATCCCTTGGCGCCTTTCGCTAAGGGTAGGTGCCGACGCGGGGTTTCTTCCCACCCTTCATCCTTTCCCATCCAACCCTAATGGTGCAAATGACCTCAGCTGTCGGCCGCCTCCCCTAAAACTACTACTGCTACTGCTTCTTCTGATCATTTAAATCTTCTCTCCCCTCTCACTTCCGTTCAAAATTATCACCATACTGTCTCCCTCTCCCTTCTCCCTCCAAATTCGACCCTGGATCGAACCCTGCTCATCAGCGAAAGGAAAGAGGATTCCTTTCCATGAGATTTCTATGAGATATTTATATTTTTCCGCTCGGAAAAGAAACACAGAATAAACTTTGTTGGCGGGAGATCACCTAGGGAGATTTAAACGAAGGGAGTCGACATGTAATTGATCATCATGATAATTGATCGCCATTGAATAAAAGAAACTATACGATCGCATGCAACTTTGAGTCCTCATTACATTTTACACATGAGCGCGTTACGTGCGAAGAACTGCTCAGTTCTTTCATCCAAGGAAATTTTTTGGGTCGCATTTCCGTTTGGAAATGTTGAAACATGTTGAAAATATATATTTCGCAAATTCACTCGCATAATTAGGAAACCCTCACATGGTTAATGCTTCCATGCAAACTAATAGGCTTCTTCTAATCACTAGAATGTCTGTATAAGCAAGCAAGGCCAGCCAGAGCTTTGCATTTAAATCGTAAACAAGTGACTCAAAAGGGTAATTAAGTATTTATGTTCAGACCTTACTGCTTGTATATTTTTCGAGGATCCGAGAAATGAAGCAAAAAATTTAGCCGGATCGGCCTCTATAAATCACGGAGCTGGGAGATAGCAAATTCAACGTTCAAAAGAATACACACAAAAATGGCAAATTTCCTAAACCCCCAGGGATATTTCGAAAACACGCTGAGGACAAGATAATTTCTCTCCCGAACTACTGACGGAAACATCGATCGCCTTTCCTGCCACGAAGTTGGCGAACCACTCACGGGAGCTAATGAGTTGGGAGGATTTGAAACAAACGGGGCCGACCAGGGGTCCACGGCTTGAGCGACAAGAACGCTGGCCCCTGGAGGGAACTACTCTCTTCTGCGTCGGACCACCAAAAAGTTCCGAGATTTAAAAAAATAAATTATTTTTCTCGAAATGTGTGCAAGTCGATGAAATTTTATTTTAAAAATAACTTAAGAATCCCAAATGTTTGTATTCAACATATGTTTCTTATATTAACATCAAAAATCCCACTTATGTGATCGATAATTCGATTTTGGTTACTCTGCCTATTTAAAGGTACATTCTGGATGGCTCCTAAAGAATATTGGTTTAAACGGATATTTCAAGAGACATTTTTCTTAAATTGAAAGAACTGTGGGAGATAGCATAAGAGTAATTTTAAAGTCATCCGCTAATATTCATTAAAATGTAGAAAATTTCGAAGTGTGAAAATCAAATACTGGTCAAAGTAAATGATTTTTACAATTTGAGATTTTCCGCTTTTCAATGAAGTTTTCCCTTCCCTCCAAAATTACTTCTTTCTTAATTTCTTCCCCATTTCTGCTCGTCTTCCTGCAGTCATCATTAAAGCACTCTCCCTTCTTCCACCCTGGTTACCCAAAATTACCCTTCTCTCGCAGTCTTTAACATCCCACTACCTTCCAAAATGTTCTCCACCAATTTTCCCTGCCTTATTCGGATTTCCCCTACAGCACCTTCCTCCGTTCTCCCATCCTGTTTGGCGGCGTTTGTCTACCTCTCTGTCCAACTCATTTTCTCAATTGCCCGCCACATACACACTTCAAAATCCTTCAATCTACTTTCATTCTCTTACGTCAAAAACAAAGTCTCACATCCAAAAAGCGCTATGCTCTATATTTAAGTCTTTAATAATCTTTTGTTCACATCTTTGATACGAGCACCCATCACCAATTATCTTCTTTTTTGCAAATATTTCTTTCTTCAGCGCAAACCTTCTCTTAATATCCCCACCACTTAAGTCCAATCCCCTCTTAAATACTACTCAAATACATGAACTGATCCACCTGCTCTAGTTTATTCCCTCCAACTGTAATATTTAACTTAAGTTTTCCTACTACTCGAGAATCTCATTACTTTTTTTCTCTGGTGGTCAATCTTGATTCCATATCTCTCGCATTATTCCTGTAAAACAATCAACAATCAACAGCTGACTGCAGAATTACAGCTTCATCATCTGCAAACCTAATCGATTTAATTATCTTACCACCCACTTTTATTCTCATCTTAATCCTTAAGCTTAATTCTCAGCTTAATCTTAAAGTACACGGGATAACGAGTAACCCTGCCTTACCATCCTACCAATCACTAACCCTTCCCGATTAATCCTCTGCTGCCCTTATCTTACGTTATTTGACTCAAGAACAAGTTTCGAATAAGTCACCTAATCCTCCATCCTATTCCCACATTCCGCAACACCTCCATTAACTATGTACCCACTCCACATAATCTAGCGCCGTCTTAAATACACAAAGCAAATAAATATACAACCTGATTATATATACTCTACGCTTCCCTATACTAATGTTCTGATCACTGCAATAACCTCATTCTTTGCTTAGACTTTCCCTATTTTATCATTCTCTTTCTTCACTGTCTTTTACTTTGAGTACGTGTAGGTGTATACTTAATTTATATATGTATATACATGTAAAAATGGATGCATGTATATATTTGTTTCGATGTGCAAAACGGAAATGTATGTTATCCCAAATCTTCATTATGTATGTCTGTCTATATGTATTTATGGGTATTCATGTAATTATAAATTTTATGGCTAATATAATATGCATACGACGATAGGTGGAATGGAAGAAGGGACCATTTGGTTTCAATTTTGCCCAAATAAAGACCTCTATCTGTCTATCAATGGCAGCAGCACGCTCACTGCTCCCCTTTCAACTGACAAATCATCTCATCTAGTTAGTTGTTTTCACTATTTTGCAATCTTCTATTGCTGACTCTTAGAAATACCTTTTCTGGGTATGTGTGTATGCGTGTATATGTGCAGACATATATATGTGTGACCTGTCTGACTTCAGTCTGACCTGAAGAAGGCTTCGGAGTAGGCCGAAAGCTCAAATAATCTACAGTGTGAGTGTCCTTTCACGTGTTATCTGTTTTATTCTGTGTTCTATTGTGTCGTCCAAAAGAAATATATATATATTCTGGCTGCTGCATGGTTGGCATGGTATCTTTTCCTCTGGTGGGATTAGCCTCATCGGCCATGAGCCGATTTTTCGATATCATAGACAAAGGAAAATATTTAATACAAATTACCGGGAACATAAATACATACCATCCCTGCATATATCCATCACGAAAGTCAACAAGAGGGATGTGAATTCTTTGAAAGTTTTGACAAGAATCAGCCGTGCATGAAGAATCAGCCATATGTGTTGGTGTCCTTATATACCCATAATGTTATAAGTATGACACTTATGCGACTATAAATGGGTAGTAGAGAAGAAACGTTTTTTTGAATGCTCTGTTATTACCGCTTAATGAGGATATATTACCACGACCTTGGTTTCGATACTATTATGTCATTTTTAGGTCATCAATCAGTCCATCAAAATCCCTCATAAATTGTCCAAACCTAGACTGTGGTAATAAATCCTTGTTAAGTGGACCCAAGGAATTTTTTTCCTTCTTTAATAATGGAGTAGTCCCACTACGTGAAGCCAGAAACCGTGCATCCTATTTTATACACATAATTAATCACAGTTATTTTTCTAGTGACTGCGAGAACCTTAGAATGATTATAGTTAGCCAGTTTGTCACGGCACCTTTGTTTTGGGGAATTTTTGTGAGCCGATAATTTGAATTACACTATGCTCAGGATTCCAACAGAAAATGACATAAAACCTTGAAACCAAAATCTATGCAAATTGTGGAGGTCGAGGAGAAAAATTGGCTAAATTTAGGAATGAGACTTTTACACTTTTCTACTCAAATGCCCATAATTATTTGGGGAATCAACACGTTATCTTTTATAAGTTTGTTTATATTTTAGTGTCCAGAGTATAATTTTAAGCTTTATTTATAACCAAAAAGTCTGAAGGAACATTAATTCAGTCAATGAGCTGTTTTATTCAATTGCCCATCAGCATAGCTAACGATGTAAAATAAAAAAAGTAAAACTCCAAATTCATCAGGAGTCTAGGCCATTCATCCTAGCAGTTTCCATCTAGTGCTGAGTTTTCATTTGTTAAAAATTGAACAAAGATAAAAATTTCAAGAAACTGTAACAGTAACTTTAACGGAGTCACCCGCTATGTGTGCATTATAATGCAACCATTTCAGAGAGTAAAAATCATTCGCCTTGACCGGGATTCGAACCCGGATCCCTCGATATCCGGCCGAATCCGGATATTTATTAACATCGAGGACTGTGGCGCGTCGCGCACGATTACGAATGCCTGTGACATTGTATGTACGGTATTTCGTCATAACATCTTGTTCCTTTAAAGCCCCCAAAATTTCAGAGTGTAAGAGGACGTCTCGGTAGCTTAATTGGTTAAAGCACTCGGCTGGATATCGAGGGATCCGGGTTCGAATCCCGGTCAAGGCGAATGATTTTTACTCTCTGAAATGGTTGCATTATAAAGATAAAAATACTTATCTTTCTCTGTCACTTTAAACTCCACAGAACAAATTCATTAAATTTATTGTAACTTAAGCCTTCGATTTGGACGGCTAAAATTTATTGCCAAATATATAAACTATTCGTCTTATACTTATAGCCATGTCTCAGAAAAATTTCCTTGAAAAAATACTGTTTGAACCTGGTTTGCTCCTTCTGGAACAAATTACACACAAAATGTTATTTTGGCACTTAAAAAGTGAGTATTAATCAATTATTCTCGTTAAATTCAACGGCAAGTATCTAGATTTGTTGCAAATCCTCACACATTTTCATACACCTTTCAACAGTAGCACGAGAATGTAATCTACACCCACGGCCCTATTTCCTTTTAATTCCCTTAATGCTATTTCTATCTCGGCATCGAGTAAGCCTGGGCCAAACCTAAAATTACCCCTATTCAAAGGAATCGTTGAAAAACTGCAATTCCACGTAGTTGAACATAAGACATTGTCCTACATGGATACTCCTTACGTTCCATTATACTTTACAACCAGTGGTAGTATTAAAACACAACAATGCTACCAAAATTTTGAGGAAATTACGTATATAAACCAAAAATGGCACAAATTTCTCAAATTACTTAAATACATTTACAATAATTTTAAATTGAAACATGGAAAAAAACTAATTTTTTCGGATGAAGTAGTAATCATCTCATATTTGTTAGTTTTCTTGCTTTCTTCGCATTCTACGTGTTAGGAATCTCTCGCCAAAGGAAAATTTAACCGAATGTGAGACTTAAAGACGGCAACAAGGCTCAACTTCTTAATTGGTGACCTCTACAAAATGCGTGGTTTGAGTAACTCACAGCGATGCATGCGTTTATATAGGTTATGTCGCCTCCGTCTCCGGGCTTAAAGGGAAGAACCTTTGAAATCCTAGCGCAGGAGCGAACTTCCCCCAACAATCGCAAACTCTCCTCTTTTGTTTAGTCGCTTTGCGTCAACTCCGCCAGAGGACTAACTGCCAGCGGCACAAATCAAATTCGAGCCAGAAAAGTCGCTCGGAATCAACCCGCGTCGTCTGGCCCCCGTCATTTGAAGACGCTCGCCTCTCCGCGGAGATTACTAAGGGTAAGTGCATGACGTGACGCACTGCAGTAAAATAATAAACAAAACCAAGATATATTGCTGTAATTCAAGCATAAACTATTTCGGAAATAGTTTGTTTGGAAATGGAAAGCGGATGGTTGAGCAAAGGAAAAAAGATGGATGTTTCCTGTGAGCGATATAATAGTGAGGTTACATCATAATATGTGAAATTTACGAACGACAAGAAGAAAAATTAAGTAAAAAGATAAGATGGGAAATAGCAAATGAGTAAATTACACATGTTTTTACGTCGAGAAGAACAGTAATATAGTGTTTAATTAGAGACATAATGCTATATGATAATAATAACAATAATTCGGCTTCATTCGGGCGAGAATGAAGCTGTGGCAGTCCCGTCTTCCATCTGACTAATCGTCAAATGAATTCAATTAAAATTACATTACATTTGAGTGCTAAATAATATAAAAATGACCAAATAATGAGAATCGACTAACAGTGAATATGCATAAGTACAAAGAATGTAGAAAGATATAAAAAATTTTTAGATGGCAGAGTCAGCCATCGAAACGTCGGTGTACGACTGTACTGCAACCTGACCCGGTGGGAACAATGTACTCTAAATTATTTCGCCTCGGTTTATAATGAAAAACAGTGTTTTAATTGTTCTAAGACATCCTTGTATGTCAAATAGAGCCGTCTTACACGCATTGCCTAATGTTTGTTGCTTAATGAAGTGTGTTCCTATTTGGGATATTTCCAATCTGTTGATTTTTTTCAACAAGCATACTCCATATTTCATTTGATAATGTTGAAAGTTAGCTCGGAAGCATATAATTCGAATGAATACAAATCACTAACAACAGGTATTGTTTCCGGTGACTTATATAAATCATATAAAGATGTAATTACGGCTAGAATTCCCGTTTTACGAAATCCCGTTTACTATTAACAGCTGCTTAATGCCAATGAACCAGTTGGCCATGTAAATGGGGTTCAAATGAAAAAAACCTTTTTTGAGCAATTCGTTATTCACTGATTAATCACATTAATACAGTGTTTTCACATTAAATTGAAATGTTCATGAACTAAGTTTGAATTCCCTCTGAACTTTATTTATGAGGAAACTAGAGATCGTCTTGCAGCCGTCAGTTGTTTCGTTTTACACTGCGGTCTTTTTGTTTACCTGCGCGTAGAGGCCTTTGGCACGGCACTGCAACTAATTAAACTAAAGATAAAAGCCAAAGAGAAAAAGGGCTCTCACTACCCCATCCATTATTACTGTATCAGTGTCTGCATTCGCGATGCATCGCCAATCACCTCATCCACCGATTTCCATATGCGCATCCCATTCAAAAGGATTTCAAATAAGGTCGGCTGATGGCTTTAGTCCACGCTAATCTTGTGAACAGCCCTTTGATATCGACGCCAAAGAGAACTCCATTTACTATGCTAATCCCGAAAATAAATCCTCACTTACGGAAAATAACCCCCCTAACGTAACATGCGGAACTTTACCCAGTGTTGTGGCGAAATTGCCCAAGTTAACTCCGTAGGGACAATTGCATATATTTTTCCGGACCAAAATCCGTCTACATGAGTCATCTAACTTGTTTAGGCCATCTTCTACGAGAGTAAACAGGAACTCGAAACTTCATTTTGCGGCTTACGGCGACCATGTTTTATATGGCGATGCTATGGCATCCTTATGCAGAGTTCCATCCATGGCGAGTCAATTAAAAAAATGGCGTAGTAGGTGAGAGGAAAATATCGCGCCTTTGAAGACTGCAGAGTGAGCTCGTGTGTACCTACGTGCACATTGCGTGCTTTTTAAGCTAATTTAAGATTTTATCACAATTTTTATGCAGCTATAAGCTTCATAATGCCCAAAGGGAAAGGCATACTGGTAAACGCTGAATTAAACACCATTTCGTAATAAAATTTGAATAGGGGTTATCTATTTAATTGAGGTTGTGATAACATTTCTCAACTAATAGTAAGCGTTCACCAAATTATAGTAATTTCAATTGTTATTCATTGCCAAATAATGATTTATTCATCAGTTGTATCCTAACATCCAAAAGTATGAGGCTTGGTGCTTTATGGATGTGAGACGTAGTATTTGAGGCAAGAAGACGAGCGTAGATTGGAGGCTTTTGAGATGTGGGTGTTGCGGAGAATGGATAAATAAGTTGATCGCAGAGTATTAAAAACGCCGAGGTTTTAAATAGGGTGAGCGAAGAGAGGAAGTTACTGGGTGAAGTTCGAAAAAGCAAGAGTATTTTTTAGTATTTTTAGTGCCCTGCAAGCCATCGCTAGAGTGTTTCAGGGAGTGAACACACCCCAGACTAATGGAATATTTGACCCTACCGCAGTACTCGTACAATGGGGGTAAAACTACATTTTCAAAAATATTGCCAAAGAGACATCCTTTCAGTTTATTCAAGAGATTTAATAATATCTTTTTTAACCTCCGTGATTCCCAGCCTAGCTCCTCTAATACGAGAGAAGTTTGGAAGGTTCTCGTAATCACCACTTGATTTCAACACTAGCGCAACGAGTTTCCCGCGTAGTAATGGGTAACCCTTTATGAGTAAACACTTATCGCGTCAGTGCTATAGGAAGAGATCTGTGGTGCGGACGCCTCTCTATTGTTTCCGCGTAGTGATTTGTTAAGATGGAAAAAATTGAGATTCAAACAATGATTAAATACTTCGTAGAGAAAGGTATGAAAACGAAATAAATTCATGGCTTTAAGAACACTCTGGGGGACTCTGGTCCTTCTTGTCCAAATGTTCTGTAGTGGACACTGGGGTTTAAGTTGGCTCGGGACAGCATTGATGATGATCCGCGTAGTGGTCGGCCAAAATGTGCCACCGACCCATAAATTATTGCAAAAGGGCATTAAATGGTCATATATAGCAGGTCTAATACGCATTTCAATTGAAAATTTCCTCAAACGAAGAAATACCAAAAAGTTATTTAGTGAAATGTTACGGAAGTAAACTACTTAGCACTCAATTCTGATCTAATGGTGAAAACTACCAGAGATTAATTAATTGGGAAAAAATATTACCAAACAAAAGATGAAAACAAGACACAACTGATGACTAGGGTTTCAATGAATATTCTTCAACTGGAGCTTAAACTAAGCCTAATTGTTGTGTTCTGTCTAAACCGTTGTGTTACAGGTGCACATGCGTGAGATAGACTTTGGAGATGAATGAGAATAGACATATGAAAATATCACATATGCATTAAAAACGTAAGAGGAAGGGAAAAAAAGTCAATGAAATTCGGATTCAAAGGAAATCCATCGTCGGGGAAAGCCAACGCGGAAGAAAAATTGAAAAATAAGAATAGGGTAAAATAAATAAATACTTATTGAATGCCATGTATTGACATATCATGTAATTCGTTAGCATCAACAGATACCATATTTACAAAAACCGCTGAAAAGTGTTTACATTGAAAGGGCACAAAAAATAATGTTTTTAATCTATAATATTTTGGTGATTTTTAGATTCAGGAAGCATGTCGGAGGACTGCAAAATCTACCCGGGTACGGGTAACGACGGTGATACTCATAATGGATGATTAAATCCCACCCTATTCTTACATGCCAACTTCAAAATCTCAACATTCCTACTTATGTTAAACTCCATTGTCAGGCAACTAAATAAAACAATCACGGAGAAGATCGCGAGTCAAAATAGATGGCCAGTAGAACAAATGAAGTAAACTCAAACGTGGATGGCCTTCCAAAGGGTTTTGGAAGAGAATTAGGGAAACCACTTTGATGAAGTTGGAGAATAGAATAAAGATAGAGTAACATTAAAAGTAGACTAACAGAATCCGAAAAACAAACTGCCAGCAGAAAGAAATCCAGGCGCAAGGATGAAGTGATTCAATTGATTGCAGAAAGAGAATAAACTACAAGAATGTAAAGACTTAAGATGGAGAGCTGTGTTACAACTGGATAAGATATGAAGTTGGCGGAAGACAAGGATAGCCAGAGAAATTTAGATGGAGATTTCATTCGAAATAAGATGAAGGGAAACATGTTTACGCGGTATAATCGGATTAGGAGAACTTTGTGAAAAATCTCTTTTCATTCACTCCGCTTCGCCAGGGGCAAAATGAGTGCCCGTCGCATTCCTCCCCTGATATGCATTGACAACGACTGCGATCTGCTTGACCTGACACCCCATTATACTCGACATGTCCGCAACAAGCTCACCAAAATGACCACAGATATGGAGGGTATCAGCGACGGTAAAGTTATATTTTTAAGATTGAAATACCTAATTCGCAAGATTGATCAAAGTGAACTGCAATGTACAGCTATCCAAAAAATAGATTGTTATTGCGCGTCGGCAGAAATTAAACAAAAATGAATAACTTACCACCATTAAAAATGAAAATTCTGAACGCCAACACAGAGGACATTTGAGTATATTCGACTAAAAGTTAAACACGTGACAACTCCAACTAGTAAGAGGGCGTTAAGCCGACAAAGATATAACACTCCACTTTTAAAAAGAGTTTAAATTTAACAAGAGGAACCTAAATAATACTTCAAAGAACAAAATGACAGACGTGGAACACGGAAAAAAATATAATGCTGCGCAAAGTCCTACGTGTATTCAACAGGGAAGTGCTTTATGAATTTTAGAGGACAACTCAAAATTATTCCCACCGCACTTTAGAGAAATAAGAGGAAAATCGTCAGTTATAGAACTTTAAAAGAAGAGTACGGCGAAATTTCAGCATACGGCGTGTATAAAGCTAACACTCGAAATCGAGTTTTCCAGGGAATATACTCCAAAAATAATACCTAACACCGAGGCAAACCTCTCAATTTCTAACCTCTAGAATTTCATTCTTTCAGTACGCAAATGCGCAAACCAGGCCAAATTTAATAAATTTCAGTTAATTAAAATTACAATAGGCACGAAATCTATGTACTAACATTTAGTTCGAATGTTTTTGGTGTGTCGTTAAATATGACAGAATAAGGAGCGTATTTAGTTTCGTTTCATAGATTATTGGCCTCAAATATATATTTTCTGTAATTTGATAATTTACAGTTGATAACTACATTTCAACGCCTGGCTCAAAACGTAGCCGTGGTGTAATTGAATTAGGTGGAGATATTAATCTCTCAGTATTTAATTTCATTGATCGACAAGCCACTACTTATCATTGTTAATCTTGGTGGTTTATAAAGGAGGTGGCTAAAAACTTCGATGTATTGCAGCTCGTGTCGCAGTACATGTATTCACTAATAATTAGCAGTAAAACGTATTGAATCACGGGCAAGAAGAAGCCATGGATTTTATGCGTATGCGTGCTGTATTCGAGAAATAATTGCAAGCAAAAAATAAAAGAGAGTGCGCCGGAAAAATAATTCCACTTATCAAGAATTAAAAACCAAATTTGCGAGATTTATCAGATAAAAACTTTACGCATAGTCTGCTATATGGGATGAATTTTATTGGGTTTCGACGGTAATTAAAAAATTAAAAATCCGTCATCCAAAAAGAAAACCCACCACGCCAACAATGAGGAAACCTGAAAGGTATTTTTGAACGGCGAACTAATACAATGGAGAACTTAGTACAAATTCAGGGCTGAAAATTTTATTTAACCCAACATTTAAGAATAATAAAAATCAATTGATGAAAACTGATGAAAATTTCATAAATTAAATCCACATAATGTAAAAATGAAATGCAAAAGATCAATCTACATGTAAATGGGCACTTTTATATCAGAGAGTGTATAAGTAGAACGTGGATAAGGTTCGAGGATCATTACTTTCAATTTGAAATGTTCAGATTTCTTTTTATAATAACTAAAGGATCTCTCTATTAATTCAAATTCTTGAGTTTTTTTGGGTTTAAAATCACCTTCTTTCTATTTACTTTGGAATCATTTGTCTGCAAAGCGGCATAAAATTATAATTTCTTAGTTACAAGTTATTATGATTAGGTAATCTACCGATAAAGGTAGATTTTTGGATGGACACAGCTACCAAATAAATATTTTGTTTCTCCTAGCAAAACCCAATCCAGCAACCTAATCTACATCAGGTCTCTCTTCATCCCTGTGTACTTCCTTCCTCCCGTCATCTCGTCCAACATCCCTATCCTATTCCTGCATCTTCCTCGTTTGCCTTGTATTCTCTCCTCTATCACAGTCTTAAACATTCTGCTCCCAATCACTACGCCCTTCATCCATTTTTCCTGACTTCTTATGATTTCTCCCAACAAGCCTCTCTCCTCGCCCACCATACCTAGTATTTCCTCATTTGTTTTCCTTTCGGTCCATCTCACATTCTCCATCCTTCTTCACGTCCACATTTCGAAAGCCTCCAAACTACGCTTAGCATCCTGCTTCAATGGACATGCTTCCGCGCCGTACATGACTACGCTCCATATCAAAGTTTCAAAGTTTTGACAAGCCTTTTCTTAAAAATCCTTATTCAACGTCCCTGTGATCAATTCCCTCCTCCTTTTGAAAGCTTCTTTACCTAACGCGATTCTTCTCCTTATGCCCCAACAATTTTGACCATTTTGGTCCCTAACACTTCCAAAATAGATAAACTGTTCCGCCTGCTCTAGTTTCTCCCCTCCTATATAATGTTAACCTTAAACCTTCTCTTTATGGAAAATCGTATAACCATTGTTTTTCAGTTGGATGTTAGTAGAAGTTAAAATGCCTTAATGTAATTTGTGGTTCTAGAGCGTTTAATTTATTGCTTACGGGATGGGACGGGGCTAGACGGGGAGGTATAACGAGGCTTATCCACTGGATCCACCAAAAAACTACTCAGACCAGTAAACTTCTCTCAGTCATTATGCTTCTGACAAATGAGTGGCGCCTCGCGGATTACCAAATCCATTTGGTCCTTCTTTTTCGAATAGCTCTCTTTTTCTTCCACACTTCAATATACTTCCTTATTTCAACCTCTTCATTATCTGAAATCTAATCTTCCACTACCAATCCACCCATTGAAAAGGCAAAAACATAAATTGCAAAGTTAACAACTCTTTGTTACAAGCCTGCTCCAAGTTTCTTCATTATCTTGCGGGTTGATGTTTCCCCTAAAAGGTTAAGAGAGATCGATTTTGTTAAACAAAAACATAGTGTGTCCGGAAGTCGAGAAAAGGTACAATGAAAGCTCATTACGTGAGCAAATGAAACTTTTAAAACAATATTAAATCCTCAGGTAGGCGGATAAGTAACGAAGTTGGGAGAATTGCCGCTCGCAGGTGATGAACCAGCACGTGCCGTGGTCGCCTCTGCATGCAAGAAAATGCGATGAATGTTCAATGTGAGGTAACTTTAGTCATTTGAAACACGTTACATTATGAAATTGGACAAAACACCGCGTAAAACAGGTATTTTTGCAGATTCCCGGTCAACTATAATTACTAGGTAAATCATGTTCGAGTTTCCAATACGACGATTCCTAGTCAGTTCCTCACTGCGTGAGGATTTTTCTTCTACTGATCCGATTTGTATTATTATTAGGTAATCTACCGGTTAAGGTAGGTTTTTGGATGTACACAACTATCAAATAAACATTTTATAACACCAAACAAAACCCAATCCAGCAACCTAATCTACGTCAGGTCCCTCTTCATCTCTGTATACTTCTTTCATCCCGCCCAACATCCTTATCCTGTTCCTGCCCTTTCCTCGCTTGCCCAACATTCTCCCCTCTATTACCTTCTTCAACATTCCACTACCGCTCAATACGCCTTTCATCCATTTTTCCTGCCTCCATAGGATTTCTCTCAACAAACCCCTCTCCTCACCCACCATCTCCAGTACTTCCTCATTTGTTTCCCTTTCGGTCCATTTCACCTTCTCCATTCTTCTCCACACCCACATTTCAAAAGCCTCCAATCTACGTCTATCCTCCTGCTTCAGCGACCACGTTTCCGCGCCGTACATAGCTACGCTCCATACCAGAGTTTTTACGAGTCTTGTCTTAACCTCCCTACTCAACGTCCCCGTCATCAACTCCCTCCTCCTTGAGAAAGCCTCCTTGCCTAGCGCAATTCTTCTCCTTACATCCCTACCACTTTGACAGTATTGGTCCAAAACACTTCCGAGATATGGAAACTGTTCTACCTGCTCTATTTTTTCCCCGCCTGTTTTAATATTTAGCTTAGCCTTTTTCTTTCTGGAGAATCGCATAACCTTTGTTTTATTAATATTGCTTCTCATCCCGATTTTTATATTAATGAGTAAAAAATAAACTAAAAAAATTGTAAATGGAAATCTCTATGGAAAATATGCAAACTATAATGTTTTCAGATGCAAATATGACCATCGAATACCCAAGGAAAATTAATCCAGCGAATTTTTTTAATATTATATTTCCATGGTGAAATTCACGTAATGATATCAAGTAAACTATTTATCAACCCGCAAATCTTTTCAGAAATTGCATCAAAAAGGCATATTAAACCCTGGTATTCACATTAATAAATTCTAAAACTCCCTTCATACCTCTATGAAAGTTTGGCATTCAATACTCAAAAAAGATATGTGGAATATACCAGAGAAGAGAGAGTTTTTCAACATAAATGCGGAGAAAATGATTAATGTAAAATAGGAAAAACTGGAGATAAGACAGTCGGTGAGGGCTCATTAAACTAGTTAGGTTTGTGAACGATCAAGAATAACTTAGCCGATCAACGAATCATTGCTGAGTGTATTTGAAAATGAATTTGACAAATATGGGATGAGAATGAATGTATATAAAATAAAGTTTGTGAAATTTTTGACAAAGAGGAAGGCTAATAAAGGTTAAAATACGAAGGCAATAATAAGGCCAGCTGGAACAGTTTATCTATCTTGGAAATATATTGTACCAAAATGTTCGAAGTAGTCGTGGTATAAGAAGAAAAATTACTTCAGGCAAATAAGTTTTCACCCCGAGGAGGAAATTGATGACTGGGGCGTTGAGTAAGGATATTAAGTAAAGACTCGTTAAAACTTTGATATGGAGTGTGTGTTTTTGTGTGTTTGTGATTTCGAGGTGGAATGTGGAAGACTGTGATAGAGGGGAGGAAATTAGACAGGCGTGGTTAGGGGGAGGAAAAGGATAGGTATGTCGGGAGAAATGAAGGGAGGCAGGAAATATACGGAATTGAAAAAGTTTATGGTACTGTGGAATGGGCGTCGTTAGACGAAATTAAGAGCTGTAGTGATGTTCAATTTGTGACCATCCAAAACCTATGTTAAATGGTAGACTACCGATATACTAATTGTACTTGAGAAATGATATAGCACTTTACGTATTACACATTATACGGTTTGCAAATTCGAAAGTTTTACATTATATTTAAGACTGTGTTCAAAAGACTTGTAACTCGACTTTGAGCTTTGAGAAATGGGTACTTAAGGCAAGAAACAGAATAAGGAGAAAAAAATGTAAAGGAACAAATTAAACAAAACTTGACTCCATTCAACCTTTCCCTGAGTAATTTTTCTGTTGCATTTGCTTCTATTATTTAAATTAGTTTACCTAGCCTCAAGATTCCTGTAAAAATAGGACTCATGGATTCTTGTTCGGGAATTCCCTGAGGTGCTCTGGCTTAGCCAATATAAGCCTATTAGCCTAAGAGATACTCATTTTTATAGTATTTTGCAATGATTCAATTAGAAAGTATTTTTTCTAACATTGATTTTCGTGCATTTTTTTCTCAATTAGAATATTGAATCACGATATTTAGTAAATCCACATATTTCTTCGTAATTGTACCACATTAGTCAAACATACTTTCTCTGATTTTGATTATTCTCTCGTTCTAACTCTTGAATTAGTCTTACTTTCCCGACAGCAAAAACTAAAGGCGTGTTCAACAGAGCAGTCAGTTGCTTTCGCCGGAAGTACGTTCAGAGCCTGTCTGCCTTTCACAAAACACGGGACTTGGAAGAGAGCGCTGAACGAAAAATCGAATTCGCATGCATAGCATCCATGAATAATGAGAGACCAACTAGGCGTAGTTAAAAGGAAAAGAGCAATTTTATATTCCATTCCCTTCCGAATATTTCTCAAGTCCCGATTGGCTGAAACGAAATGTTTCATTTAACTATTTTCGCAAATAATTTCAATTCGTCACAAGAGAAGCTTGTCGCCTAAATATGTTGTCACCCTTGATCTGCTGTATTTTCGATTTACCCCTTCTGAATCTTTTAAACTCATTATCCGAAGCTATTTACCCTATTTTCTCCAATATCTACTTCCTTTTAATCTTTTTTAAAAATCTCAATTTGTTATCAAACGGAGTATGACCCTCAGTGTTTTAACACCTTAAGACGTTGACTTCTTAGATTTCAAGGTTTCCATCACACGTATTTCACTCTCATTCCGGTATTGCCGATATATTTTCCTGTACAATTCAAAATTCATCCTTTTATTGTGTATACTTGAGAGTAGTAAATGCGATGAATAAGAACACAATTTAGATACAGACGATAAAAATATACCCTGATTACAATGATGGTAACTCATGATACGACACGTACCTGGCAGGTATAGTCAACTCATTTGTGGATAAATTTCTATTTGGTATAAAATGATAATTGCATTTTCCAAGAAGGGTATCGCTACTTTAAGAAAAAAACCATAATGACTTCAAATCTAGACATATACATTTTACCCTTCAAGTCCCCCCCCAAAGATCGGGTCGCGGTGGTCTAGTGGGTAGAGCGTTGGACTACTGACCGGAGGGTCCCGGGTTCGATTCCCGGGAAAAGCACTTTGGGCATCTGCAGCTCCACCCAAGCTTTGATTTTTCGGGTACCAGGTCTTCCTGGGAAACCATAACCGGGGCCAGGGAAAGGAACTGGCCCCCCTACCCCGATGTGTGAATATTCACACGCCGTTGGGCTTGGTACATGGGTGAGCTCTACCATCACCTACTAAACCGACTTTCGGGTTGATTACTGTGTTTTTATGGTCCCCCAAAGGGTATGCGGTAGGGGTGTTTGGTTATCGGCCATTAGGGTATTTAGTAATATTATTATCGAAAAGCGTAACGCATTGCGTAACGTTTTCTTCCCAAGTATTTTGAATTGCTGCATTTTTAATGGGGTATTATTTTGATGACGAATTAGGATCCATTGCCTGAATTTTTCCACCAGTAAATAGATACTAACTTCTCGTTGTGGCCACGCCCGACTATTTAATACGAGGCTAGAATGAGTCCTCTGTTGCAGTTCTGCAACTGTCATTTATCTAGTAAATTGAGCCAATCGAGAAATCTTCAACGCTTCCAGTACGTCTAATTGTACAGATTAGATAAACATTAAGAAATCCCTGGCGGAGGATATGCATTGATATTAGAGAAGGCAGTAGCAGCTCGTAGAAACAATATTTTACCGGTAAGGTGAACAAACAGAAAAAAAAAGGTTTATACCTTGATCAACTAATAAAAGTTTGGTACATTTTTCTCGGATGTCTTGGAGGGAATAATTCTATGAAAGTGGAAAAAATACGTAGGATCAGGGTGAATCAAATATCCTTTGTCTCCAAACCAGTTTACCCCTACCTATTTGATGCTTACCCTGGCTATTCATGAAAAAAATTCAGGTGTACGTATAACTGCACACACTTTACCCCAACCCTCCCTTTTCACTTCAACCTCCACATCCCCAGTTTATGAAGCCATCAAATGTACGTACCTACTACTCTCCCATCAAATTCGAGCAGTCCAGTGAGCAGGAGGATAGCACTTTTAACGGCTGCGAACTTCCAGGAGTATTTACACGAACGGCCTCGAAACTCTGTCCCCGACTCTTTTGATTACTCCAGGGGAAAATGCGATGGAAGCGACGCGGTATCGCATTCGAATCCCCGGTTTCTAATCCTGGAAAAAGATACATTTCGGCGTGGAATACAGTTCTGCCGAATGAACAGCCTTCCATCCTTGGGTCGGCGCAGAGATATGCGGAATTACCGAGAACAGAGGCGCAGTGAGTAGGGACGGATATGAACTTACGGGAATCTGCGAGTCGAAGAGAAATGAAAAGCAAAAAGTGTTGATGATGCATTATTTTTTTCATATTAAACATTAAATCAACGCTAACGACGAAGAGCAGATTTTAATTTACTTGGGCGCGGAAGACTTAACGAAATATTTTCCGAAAATCGAAACATTTCGCCAAAATAAGCTCCGCGTGAACAGTAGGGCCACTCAATCAAGTGCCCCTAAGCCACTTACATAATCTAACCCTGCAACCAGGAGCGCTGGGCACCGTCGCGTAAGCCGGAGCAACGGCGTAAGGAGACAGGGTAATCTCCCTTCGCGCATGCGCCTGTGAACGGCAGTAAATTCAAATTTAATTCGGCGGGCAAATCCACTTCCCGCACACTGACTTCACTTTTAAAAAAAAGAGGAAGGACGATCCCCGCTATCATAACGGTTTCCGCATTTCCCTCTCTCGTTTTCGCACGCACATCATAATTCTCCCTCATTAACGCCGGCTCTCGGAAATCTCGGTTCTCTCCAAAAAGTGAGGAGAAGCGCATTTAACACCACCACGACAACCAATCGTTTATTTATCAACGCCTCGCGGACGTGCGATGGTGGACGACGCGGAAAGGGGAAACAGCCACTGGCGATTCCATTCACTTTCTCCGAATGTAAAGCATCGCCATGAGCAAAAAGGATTGCCCTAAGAAAATATTCCCGGCGCTAACTCTCCACTGCGTATATTGAGATGCGTCATCCAAATGCGAGTGTGGGTTACCCCAAAAACGGAGGAAAAAAAAGGAAGACATAGGGCAAGCAAAAAGAACCTCAGTAGACGTTGCCCTGTGAGGAAATGGGAAGACAGAATACAGTCGAGAGCATTGAATTTACCTCAGTACTGACGACTAACAGGTTCCGAGAGAATCTAATGCGTCATATCAAGTTACTTTTCTTCATCGAATCTATC
Organism: Hetaerina titia; assembly: GCA_037158775.1. Taxonomy (NCBI): domain Eukaryota; kingdom Metazoa; phylum Arthropoda; class Insecta; order Odonata; family Calopterygidae; genus Hetaerina; species Hetaerina titia. The sequence goes on along the minus strand of CM073774.1, from coordinate 88,922,377 downwards.
ACTCAATCTGCATTTTTCATTTGTTATTTATTTAATTTGCATATTTTTAACATAATTTCGGAACGATTCGATTCACATTTCTAACATAATTCCGGGATTTAGAGAATTTTCTGTTTTTTTTAATGGAGTGGTAGGCTAAACAGGATCGATACACTAGTCAATCAATCGATTTTATATAATTGTGCAAATCACATTAATGGTATTAATGTATCGGTCATAGTCGTTATTGTTATTAATGTACCGGTATTCATTATTAATCTACCGGTCGTAAATGGTTCTTACATTAACCCGAAACCTTAAAACCATTTACATTACACTGAAAAATTCTCCAGTTACCCGCGCTTCTACGTTTCTTCATTTTATTTATGCAACAAAGCAGCCACAAACGGCACAAAGGCTTTTACATTGGCTGACATATAACACACACTAAGAAAAAGAACGGGTTAAAGCAACAAACAATAATGAAAAGTTAAAAAATGTAGTCAAGAACAGATATAAGAAGGCAGGAGAGCACATAGCATGCAACCAGAGAGAGCTAAGTTACTATCTGGCGTTTAAGGAAAGAGGTGAAAGCGTTGAGGGAGGAAGAGAGGTCCAGGGAAGGATACTGAATGTTTAGGGAATTAAATGTAGCGGGAAGGCGATGGAATAGGGAACGTTGAGAGACCGAGGGACGGAAATTTGGAATCTGCAACAGACTCAAGTTACGTGTTGGCCGAGGGGCAACACGAATTGAGAATAGAGGAACAAGGTCGTTGGTACCGAGAGTTCCGTTAAAGAATTTCATATCACATAGTAATCGACGGCTGTGGAGAGGGGAAATACCAAGGGATGAGAGAGTAAAGTCCCGGGCTGCATTTTTGAGGGAAGGGATGCGATAATGGGAAAGAGCAATAAAGAAATTAAGAGGTCTGTTGAGTAACTCTTAAAGTAGTTGGGAAGGCGGGAGGCGACCAGATTGGTGAACAATATTCTAAAATTGGGAGGACACAACCAAAAAACACCGTCCTAAGGGCAAGGAGATCACGAACGTCAGTGTGGCGGTAAAGTAGGCCGACTATTACCATTGCTCTCCCGACAGTCCTTTGAACGTGCTTGCGAAAGGTGAGCTTCGAATTTGCTGAGCATGTACAATATTTTCACCCCCCGTCTCTTTTACCATCCATTCTCTCCTTTATATATTATTCTTCGGCATTTCTCTCCCTCTCTCAGTATCACCTACATCCACTCGCCCTGCCTCCTTCGAATATATCCAAATAGCCTTCTTTATTCTCACTACGATGCTTAGACTTATGGAACTCATGAATGGATCCGGTGGAAGAACTCTCAAGTTAATGAATATTAATATTCACAATTATAGTAGAGCAAGTGTGTTTAAGGACAGGGTACTACGGAGGAAATCAGTCAAAGTCGCTGAAATAATTTGAAACCATGCCCATCCAAACGACGAAAAGTGTATGCATGTCTGAGAATTTAAAAGTGATATTGTATTGATTAATATAATTAATAAGGAAATTCCCTCATGTTATGGCGATATATTCGCTAAAATTTTGAGAAATTTTCTACACTGAACAAGAGCATTCATTATTTTTACAACCACGTACCATCGTGTTCACGACCAAATTGAATGAAACACCTCAGTAAATATCCCACTGCGAACCATCGCCGTGAAACCTGACCAGATGGCAAGTCAAAAGCGGCGAGGGGATGGCTGGAGAGGAGCAGGGAGGCACGCCCACTCAATGCCCCGACTCACGCACGGGATTATGAACACATGACATCACCCCTCGTTCCTCCATCTCGGTCGCTTAACACACGGAGGGAAGACTGGACGGAGGGGGGGGAATGATAGCCGCTCCCGTCGCCTTCCCAAGGGCCATTCTCGGGTCTATTCTGTGGAACCGCTCCCAAAAGGGATCGCAGCGGACGCACCTGGGTCACGGGACACGCAACCGTCGGGCAGGCCCAGTCCCCTTCATTATTACTCCCCACCGGCACTACGACCCTCTCTGCCATCTCCATACCCCAAAGTTTATTTCGTTCTCCATAATTATAAGAATTAACATGTGAAGGGAAAGTGTTTAACGGTACCTGAACCCCAATTCACATAACGCATCGCCTAAAAAATCCCCCTCGTTTGAAAGATCTACATACTTCCACTCGATGGAAATTGCGAATATTGAGTGAAATTAACCTTATATCGATTGCCAATACAAAAACCAAATTTCAGCATAGATTTGTCATCTTCAGATGTAACCGTATTATATTTGCAACCGCTCAGGATTATTAGATTTTTATGTCCTGAAAGTTCTGTTTTAGATGACTAAAAGATGCCCCATTAGCGACTCAATTAGGTTTTACAAAATGTTGAATTGACTCTAAAAAATACTTTAAACTGCACCACAGTGGAAAAAAGAGGCACTTCTACCAACGATGAACTTGAATTCACTAAAACGATGAATACGTGCACATAGAAAAACTACTGGACGATTTAAACTGTTATTTTCAATTGATATGAATACTTTTATTAATATTCACTAAAACTTCCTCTTCTATGTCTCACATCACGTTATGCCAAAAAATTCTGTCGAATATAGTGCGACATATTTAAGTTCGCAAATTACGTAAGAACATTTTCTGTTCTTTCTATCCCTCCCGCCTTTTTAAGGATCTATAAAACGGGATCCGCCCCCTCTAACTTAATTAACCGTGCTATCATCAACATATCAAACAGAGCTTCTTTTCAAACAAAATAGAGCATTAAGTTTGACAAATACGTTTTTCACTTATATTAACTACTTATAACTTGACTTATATTAGTAGTGGAATGATTACCCACTACTTTGATACACTAATTTTTTTTATTCGAGTGGGATTGCGTGGAAAACCATTACATGGCGAATTGACACAAGCATTTCGAAACTTTCAACAGTTTCATAAATACTTAAATAATGCTGAAGAGACAGCTTCACTAATAAAATTGAATTTTGTTCTCTGGTGATCACAGATTAAACGGACTTTGATTCTGATCTCATTATTCTCATGCCACTTCTAAAATTTCCTCCAGATATGTATTGACCAGCACAAGTGACAATGGATACTCCTGTCTCACCCCTCTTTCTAACACCACCCATCCAAACTCTCCATCAGCTACTCCTGGGCGGTCTGAGACATACAGGTTGTAGATAAGTCACCTATCCTTCCAAAATACTCCTATTCTCTGTAAATCATTCATGCATCATCAGTATTTAAATCCACAATTAGTTTACTGCTGCCCTCCATTCTTTTCTATTCAGTGTTATTCCTGCACCTCTTGCTAGTTTTTTTCTATGTCATTATAAATTTGTCCTATGTACTTAGCCTTCCTCACTGGAAGGTACCTTCAATTATGTTTTTAACTAATTCACTTTGCCTAAAGGTGCTTCCAAACCATCTATTCTTTTTTGAGAAAAGAGTTCTCCACATGGTCCTTTCCTTTCAACTCTCATACATCTTGGCAGCTGATGAACATTTTGCACACAAAAATCGAATCGCAGCATGAACTTTGCAACTGTCAGAGGCAACGATTTTCATGGACATTGTTATGTAACTGCATTCACCAACATACAATCAACTACTGCATTTAAATATACATGGAACGTAGCTACAGTCGTGAATCAATGTAAACAAAAAATACAGGGACCGTGAACTTAAATGACACTAAGTAATAAGAAAAAAAAACCACACACACACACAAACCAAAACAAATAATAATAATAAAATTAATAAAAAATAATAAAACAAACTTACAACCATTCGATCACTAGGCTGTGTTACGAAATAACGTTCACTCTTGTGAATCACATTCACACACACACTCAGAGTTTGCAAGGATTCCTCCTATGTCAGTGACCCATCAATCACACAAATAAATGAAAATTATAAAAGGATGTAAAGAAACAAAAACAACTTCTGTGAATACACAGTCACTCTATCACTCAGGTGTGCTCGATAACAAGGACCTTTGTGATTCACAAATACTCACATGTTCAGGATTTACCAGGATTCCTCCTAGGCCGGGGACCCGCCAATCACACAGAAATGACAAAACGAAAACTAAAGGACTTCGGTAAAAACGCAATCACGCAATCACTCAAGTGTATCCGACCTTTGTGAAATGCATGCACTCACCCTATCCTACTCACTACCCTACCACTCACTACACATCACTACACTACCCTACTCACCCTAAATAATGAATCCAACAAACTTTCAGTGGCTTCAAAAGCAATTAGTAAATGCCACTGCATGCAGTTAAGTTTGTTCTGGCCAGCCAATATTTAAACATATGAAAACAACCCTTTTAAAATATGGCTCCTATGCTCCTTTTTATTAGTGATCACATTACTGCTATGGCATCATGCATATCTCTCCCATTCCTTAACCCATACCTATCATATCCCAAGTGGTTATTCAAGTCAAGACTTTCTACTAACTTTTAGTCATGGCATGAGTGAACACCATTTCAAGTAAAAATTACCATTCCATTTAAAGCACTTGACACATTCTTCATAACACCAATGTAATGGAATAAAAACATTGACTGACAACCAAACCTGCATTGAAATGAATTTTGATTTTTGGAAATTATTTCAGAACAAATGGAAATAGTCTACTATTCTTCCACCGTCATCTCCATAATATGATAATCTTATGGTTAAGGGTATGAATATAATGACATTAATAATAATAACATCAAATTTAGCAAAAACAATTTGTTACCTAAAAATATGAGATATGCTTCAATACTTACACAATATATATTACACATATGTGTATATATATATATATATATATATATATATATATATATATATATATATATATATATATATATATATATATATATATATAATTATTATTATTAGGTAATCTACCGGTTAAGGTAGGTTTTTGGATGGACACAACTATCAAATAAACATTTTGTGACTCCCCACCTAGCAAACTAACCTACTATATATCAGGTCCCTCTTCATCTCGGTGTACTTCTTTCCTCCCTTAATCCCGTCCAACATCCCTATCCTTTTCCTACCCTTACCTCGCTTGCCCAACATTCTCCCCTCTATTACCCTCTTCAACATTCCACTACCGCTCAATGCGCCTTTCATCCATTTTTCCTGCCTCCATAGGATTTCTCTCAACAAACCCCTCTCCTCCCCCACCATTTCTAGTACTTCCTCATTTGTTTTCCTTTCGGTCCATTTCACCTTCTCCATTCTTCTCCACACCCACATTTCGAAAGCCTCCAATCTACGTCTATCCTCTTGCTTCAGCGACCACGTTTCCACGCCGTACATAGCTACGCTCCATATCAGAGTTTTTACGAGACTTGTCTTAACATCCCTACTCAACGTCCCCGTCATCAACTCCCTCCTCCTTGAGAAAGCCTCCTTGCCTAGCGCAATTCTTCTCCTTACGTCCCTACCACTTTGACCGTATTAATCCAAAACACTTCCGAGATATGTAAACTGTTCTACCTGCTCTATTTTTTCCCCGCCTATTTTAATATTTAGCTTAGCCTTTTTCTTTCTGGAAAATCGCATAACATTTGTTTTATTAATATTGATTCTCATCCAATATTTATCGCACTGAACATCCAATTCACTCAACAATGCTTGCAACCCCTTGGCTGACTGAGCAACTAATGCTTGGTCATCAGCAAACCTAACCGATTTTACGAATTCCCCTCCGACTTTCATTCCTACCTCCAGTTCTTCCCATGCCTCTTTAATCATTCCCTCTACATATACGTTGAACAGTACCGGTGACAATGGGCAACCCTGCCTTACACCTCATCCTTACACTCCCCATCCGGACTCTCCGTTCCCCACTCGCACCTGAGCAGTCTGAGACATGTACAGGTTGCGGATCAGTCTCCTGTCCCTCCAATCCATTCCTATTTTCTGCAATACACGCATTCATTTTTCCCAATTCACTCTATCAAACGCTTTTTCGAAATCTACAAAACAGGCAAAAACGTCCTGATTGTATTCTATATTCCTCTTTCGACTAGTGATCTCATTACTGCAATGGCATCACGAGTACCTCTTCCTTTCCTGAACCCAAACTGATCATCCCCTAAGTAATCATTTGCCTTACTCTCTATCCTTTTGTTGATGATCCTGAGAATAACTTTAGCTGCGTGGGATATCAAACTTATTGTTCTGTAATCCTCACATGACGAAGCCTTTGCCTTTTTTGGAATAGGAACTAACACCGATCTCACAAAATCTTCCGGCCAGATTCCTTCCTCATAGATACTACGAATCAGTCCATATATGGCCTTTTTCCCACCTTTCCCTAACCATTTCAACATTTCTACAGGAATATTGTCCACCCCCACAGCCTTATTTGCTTTCATCTCCTTTAATGCCCTTTCTATTTCATCGTCGAGTATGCCTGGACCTAAGCTATCTTCTTCTACGTCATGTTCCTTTTCTATGTCTAACCTTGTCGGCCTAAGTTCTTTACCATACAGTGTTTCTATATATTCCTTCCATCTCTCTTGGATTTTTCCTGGTTCAACTATTATCTTACCCCATTTATCTTTAACTTTTAGCACAGCTCTTGCCTTCTTACTTCCCGATAATAACTTAACCTTGCTGTATAGAGCACCAATTTCACCCTTCTTCTGTAAACTTTCCATATCCTCGCATTGCGTTTTCCACCATTCTTCTTTTGCTTTATTTGTGGCCCTTCTCAATTTATTGTTTAACTCTTTGTACTTCATTTTGCCTAACTCTGTGTTTACATTTTCCCATCTTCTTCTCTCATCCATCTTCGCAATCATCTCATCCGTTACCCATGGTTTCCTTATCCTTTTCCCGTTAACGGTCCCTATAGTGTCTTTAGCGGCTTCCAATATCCCTTTCTTGATACATTCCCATTTTTCTTCGATAGCACTCAGTTCTTTACCGTCATCCATCATTTTCTCTACAGCCTCCTGATACTCCTTCCTCGTTAATTCATTTACTGCTTCTAAATTCCATTTTTTAACCCGCCGGCCTTGCCTTATCTTCTTGAAACGAACATTACATTTCATAACAACTAAATTGTGGTCAGAGTCCGCATCCGCTCCTGGGAAACTGTGCGAATTTATCACACTGTTCCTAAACCTGTGCCTAACCATAATATAATCTAACTGATACCTTTCTGAGTCACCTGGCATTTTCCATGTATACCTACGCCTTTTGTGGTGTCTAAACCATGTGTTAGTGAGGACTAACCCCTGTCTCCTGCAGAATTCAATTGCTTTCTCCCCGCGTTCATTCCTCGTGCCTAACCCATAGTCCCCCACCTCACCCCCATCTCTTCCTTCGCCTACCGTCGCATTCCAATCCCCCATCACTATCAAATGTTCCCCTGCAGGAACACTCGCGATGATATCCTCTAACTCATCATGCATCCTATCGACTTCTTCCTCCTTGTGGTTGCTCGGTGGCATGTATACCTGAATAATGACCAAGTTCGTCGGCTCTGCTTTAATCTCTACGAGTAAAATTCTATCTGTCGCTTGCTCTATGTTGACTACGCTTCTTCCTACCCCTTTATTTAAAATTACGGCAACCCCTCGTTGGCTCTCATCCCCGCCGCTGTATATTACTCTATAATTGTCACTCCAGTAATCCCCGCTATCCTTCCATCTCACCTCGCAGAGGCCTAAAACATCTATGTTACCTCTTTCCATCTCTCGCTTAATATTTTCTAATTTGCCTCTCCTCAACTTTGTCCTGACGTTCCAGGTTCCTATTCTAACTACTTTCGCCTTCTTCTGAGTCTTCTGTCCTGCTGAAGTTATTTCTTCCCCGCAAGGGTTTCGTGGGATGACGACCGCGGAAGCCTTGCCTCTCCCGCTGCCGGGCACGACACACGGCCTCTTGGGCCGTGTCCCGTAGTTGCCAGGACTCATATTATCTATAGTGCCCATCATAATATTCTTGGGAGTCATAATTGAGGTGGTTTCCCGTTGCCTTCCTCAATAGTGTTTTTAACGTGACACCATCACTTATATATATATATATATATATATATATATATATATATATATATATATATATATATATATATAACAGCTCCCTAACGCCATCTTCTGGGCAATGATTCGGAGCACTTTGGCGCAGATGTAAAAGATCGTCAGACGTCGTAAGATCGCAGATTTCAATGTAAAAGTACTCTTCCTCGATAGCTCAGGTGGTTTAGAGCATCCGCCCGGCAAGTGGAGAGATCCGGTGTTCAAGTCCCGGTCGAGGAAAGTATTTTTACATTCGTGATCTGCTCACATCCGCCATCCCCACCTCTGTTGTGTTTGTCCTTTATATGTGTTCCTTTACCATTTTCCTTATCTCTATTTCAATTTGAATGAATATATATATATATGTGTGTGTGTGTGTGTGTGTGTATATATATATATATATATATATATATAGCGGGTCGCGGTGGTCTAGTGGGTAGAATGTTGGACTACTGACCGGAGGGTCCCGGGTTCGATTCCCGGGAAAAGCACTTTGGGCACCTGCAGCTCAACCCAAGCTAGTTGATTTTTCGGGGTAACAGATCTTCCTGGGAAACCATAACCGGCTCAGGGAAAGGAACTGGCCCCCCTACCCTGATGTGTGAATATTCACACGCTGTTGGGCTTGGTACATGGGTGAGCTCTACCATCACCTACTAAACCGACCTTTGGGTTGATTACGGTGTTTATGGTTTATGGTTTATATATATATATATATATATTTTATTTATTATCATAGGTAATTTACACACTACAACAGGATATAAATTTATGTGCATAACAAATTCTCAAAAATAACCATCAGATGCATGTAAATATATAACAAAGCAATTTATAAATGTTTTTGATAATGGCCCATTTGCCCTCAAATTATGAATCAATTAAAGGCGCTTCTAGCAAATTTGTAGATTTACCTTCACAGTGTATTTCACAACCACTTTTTCAACAAATAGACAATAAGTTAGACAATAATTTCATCTTCTTCCCAAAAATTTTTGCCAATAAAGAAATATTAAAATTAGGAATTCATATGTTTGCAACAGGCTGTGCAGGGCAGAAAAATTGGTAGCTCAACTACTCAGCATCATTCTTTTTTAAATTGTCATGAAGATGTTTATGCAGCGATGGGTGAATTCAAAATTTGATTTGATCTTTCTTTTAATATTTCTAAAATTCTGAAAGCAATTCTGTTTTACTGTTAAAGTTTTTAATTCTCATTTGATCTTATTTATTTAGTGTTTGACATGAACCTAAATATATTTATAAATTCATTCTATTTTGAACTCATTGGTAGTTATTTTCATTTTATAACAATAAAAATTAATATTTTAAGTTATGATTAAATAGCCAAGTGACATGTGATTTCACTCTAAAAACACCTTTTTATTTTTGTCCATATCTATGCATTTTTAATTCTGTCCATGTATGTAACTGTAATTAGTTTATCATTCAAATGTGATGAATAATTCTAAATACTCAGATACATATTCAAGTACTTTACGTCAGCCAGCTAATGACTTCTCCATTATTCATCTAATGCTCAGATTTCCTTATAATACAATTATAATGCATAGTAAAAAAAAGCAATCATGTTCAACAAAAAGTGCTGCATGTGGAGAAATTCAATCAGCCTGGAGGGTGATTTTAAATTATCCACATGCAAATGCCGGTTTTCACTCACCAGAGAGAAGCATTCAAAACATGATAATCAGCACTACAAGGTGTGAATCAATTCATCAAAAAAGTCTCTAAATATCACCAATAACATTAAAAATGGAACTATCAATTTTGAGAGATTTCAATGAAGTAATCTCAAGCACAGGCTCTTGAAATTTTCAGCATCATAATGTTTTAAGGTTAGGAATGATGGTTTTTCTGTACAATCATAGTTTCCAACAATTCAAAATGGCCAAATGACAAAAAAAATCCATCCAAACATTTGATGATGCACAAAGAATAACTTGAATCACTATTATTACCATTAGATATTTAAATGTAATTTTAAATGTTTAAAAGCCGGTTGCTCTTTTTTACTGGAGTGACATTATGAATGCCAGATTGAGATCAGACTTCATTTATCTCTTACAATATTTGTCAAAAGTAATTACATTTCAATAAAATGTGTGGCTATTTTAGGGAATCTGTAGCAAAGTTGTCCATGGGATTCTGCATGTGCAGTATTAACAAATAAGTATCCAGTGTGACCATATTGTCATTTAACCTCCAAAGTATCCTAAATTGCAAGTTTTTCCTGATTTATTAAAAGTATTCATTTTGGAAATGTGAAAATCTTAATAAGAGAAATGAGCCCACATGCAAGTTAACAGTCTGGATGACATCAATAAAGGTCAATTAAGCCAGCTTAAAGTTATGAAGTGGAGCTAAGTTTTAAATAAAATATGTATAAAAATTTGTACTTGTGGATGGGAATAAAAGGGACTCACAGCATCTGCTTGACATACAGTGTTGGCCAATTGTCTGCACAACGTTCTTAGGAATGTTCCCTTCTGAGGCTCATCCTCAACAATTGTGAATGAATAAAGACGTTCCTTCATCTCTTGGTTACTCCGACACATGAGTGCAAAAACATTACGGCAGTCTGCTGGTGGAATGATAAAGGTAAAGTCATACTTAAGTAATTGCACAAATAATAACAATTGTAGTGTCAAATGAGATAGCACACTTGTGTTCAAATCTCACCTTCTGTTTCTCGGATGTCACTAACTTTTTTTACACTCGACAGTGGAATGAGCTTTATATGCTTGTATGGTTTAACATGATTCAACCTAATGGAATGTAGACTGTTTGTGCTGGGACTCTTCATAGATCCAAAAGCCTTTGACCTCTTCTTGCAAACCTTGATCATAAAAAGGAGATTACAAATATTAATAAATAGGACACACATTGGCATCTTCTGGCATTATCATATTCAGAGTTCATAAGTAATTGTTCAATGCTCTAAATTCAATTTTTTCACCTGAATGGGTTCACTGTGAATAAATCCACTGTTAACTAACTAAATGGATTCATTTTTATCTTAAAATCCATGCAATTATTTATGAGCAAAAATCAATTACATAAAAACAAAAGAGATTTAAAAATACAAGCAAGATATATTATCAATGGTACAATTCTCAACTCAGATTCCAAACGTAAAAAAAACTAACAAAGTCAAAGATATGTCCAATACAATATTTGGACCTCCATCAGTTTGAAATCTTATACCTTTAACAGTTACTGATAATTTATGCCTTATTAACCAATGAGATTTTACTGCGAAGACTTTCAAGTTAGCAAGTTACCATTAACCATTTGGTCAACCCAGTTATTTGTTAATGATTTCCATATGTTTATAAATTGAGAGCAGTTTGGTATAAGAGACTAACTGGAAGGATAATTAACGGTTCTAACAGTAGTATGGTATTTATCTTGGGAAGAAAATTCAAAACTCACCGGTTTTTATAGACCATGAGCACCCTTTCAATTTCACAGATGCAAAAGTTATCAGTTGACTAAAGCAATAGAAATATTTAAAATATCATCAACAAATGTGTATTTTGCCTGATTCATCCTGTTAAGTTGCTTTTAATATGGTAAAATAAAAGGCATATTGCTACATATTCAAATTAAACAGACTAAACATGTCCATATACTTGCCTCCAGAATATCGGAAAACAAAAAGAGGACCAGCTGATCACCCTTCCCACTGAGACCATCACTTAGTTCCACCACTTCACACCACTTTACAAAATTCCGGTGGGATGACACCAAATGAGGCTGTAAGGAAAGACAAAATAGCCATTACCACAACAGGGAACCACACTAAAATGAAATATCATTTCCAATACTCTTATAAATAGGGCAAAGAGGAACAATCATATACCGTAGCAACATGTACAATCATTCATAATAGCATTATTGTGTAAGAAATATAGGAAAAAATTAAAGGGAACACAAAAAAATATTTTTGCATTGATTTCAAGGCATTCTATACATGTGGTTCTTATGATCCTAAGAGGATGGAGAGGAAGGAAAATTATTACATAAAGGTTGACCAGATTAGGTTCAGAAAGGGGAGATTCAAGCATGATGCCATAGCAGCAGTGAGGTCACTAATACAGAGGAACATAAAATACTATTAGGATGTATATGCCTGTTTCGTAAATTTCAAAAAAGAGTTTGATGGAGTAGGGTAAAATTATGAATGCATTGAAGAAAACAGGAGTAGACAGGAGGAATAGGAGACTAATCTGCAACCTGTACTAGTCTCAAGACAGCTCAGGTACAAGTGTCGGATAGAGAATGCAGATGGGCAGTGTTGGGAAGAGGAATCAGAGTTTCACCTGTGTTGTTGCTGTAATGGGGGAAATGGTTAAAGACGCATGGGAAGAGCTGGAGATAATAATGAAAGTCGGTGGGAAAAATAAAATCAGTTAGGATTGTGGATGATAAAGTTTTAGTTTGTCGATCAGCCAAGGGGTTACAAGTATTAATGAGCTCATTAGAAAGTCAGTATGATAAAAATGGGATGAGAGTAAATGTAAAACAAAGAAATTTTCAAGAAAGAAGAAGGCTAGGTTAAACATTAAAATAGGGAGGAAGAAACTAGGACAGAAGGAACAGCTTACCTATCTTAGCAGTGTTTTGGACAAAGATGGTAAAGCAGTAAGGATATCAGAAGCAGCTTTTACAAGGTGGAGAGAGTTGACAACAAAGCCATTGAGTAAGGATGTTAAGAAAAGATATCTAGTGGAATTTTTAATAAGGAGTGTTGTTTTGAAAGACACGGAATCTTGGCTATTGAACTAGATAAAGGTGTAGATTGGACTTAGAGATGTGGTTCTGGAGGAGGATGAAAAAGGTAGAATGGATGAAAAGGAAAACAAATGAGGAATAGCTAGGCAAGGTGGGGGAGATGATAGGATTGTTAAAGAGAAATCCAAAGGAGCCTTGAAAAGTGAGTGGAGAACATTCCGATCAGCAATAGGATGTCAGATCGATAGAAGAGAGAACATAAGATAAACAAGGAAAGAGGAGGAATAGGATAGTATATTTAGCAGAGATAAGGGAGGTAGAATGCAATCAGAATAGATGAACTGTGAAACATGGTGTGGGTTGTCGCTGTCTTATTAGACGAAACTAATAAATGTCCGTGTCCATCCAAAACCTACTTGGCTACCAAAAAATAATAACCTCCTTTTCCTTTTAGGCTGTGTAAGCAAAGAAATAAATAATTCACTATAGATATTCCAAAAAATTCATCTACACATGCCGGTAAACTTTCACAAGGAGAAAATCGATGTGGATGCTCAGTAAGGATGTTACGAATATATTAGTGAGTATTTTGATGTGTTGAGTGATTTTATGTCATATAAACTTGATCTGTGAAGCAAGATGGTAAGTGTAGATTATTGACTTCTGAAATGTGAGTTGAGAGAAGGATGGGAATAGTAAAATGGACAGAAAGGAAAACTAGTGAATTCTATCCAATTTACCCTTCCCTTGCAAAATTATCTTCATTTGGGCCATATGAAATATAACTTTAATTATGCACATATGAATTCTAATGCATATTGTAATTGTTGTCTCGCACATATAGGAGGCAACAATTAAAAATAGGTTTTTTTGAATTTTGAGGATGTTCCGGAGAGAAAATGGCAAATCTAACCCCACCATTCAAAAGAACGGTAAAAATACACGAAAAATAATTATTTAGAAGTTTCCGAAAAATTACCTATTTTACCTAAAAATTCTTTGAAAAATTCAAATATTTTTCCAAGCTCAATTTTGCTTTAAAAAATGTTTTAAAAAATCAAAATGTTTTTGGACTTAAAAATGTATCTTCATGAATTTTTTCAGATTTTTTAAGGCAAATAATTGCTCAGGAAAAATTGTTTTCAAAAATTCACCTTTTTTTCGATAGGAGACCCTTGGGGCCACCTAGGGAGCCAAAAATTTGGCTAGAGGGGTTTCTAAATATTTACTTTTGAGTGCCCAATCCCAAATAAGAATCCAGCCAAGTGCAGATTTTACCATCTTATCCCACTATATCCTTTGATGATGTCAAAATCATTCCCCATGCCTTCCTATTCTTAAGATCTGGGTCTCTCGGACTACTACCTAGTCTTTAACATGAACAAATGGCTGAAAGGAAAGACATTTTATTCAAACATGGATGCGATTGCATAAAGATGCCTATTTTGCAGAGTTATAATTATTTGCAGAGACATTATTTGGAAGGGACTGACAAACTGGAACAATCCTAAGCAAAATGAATATGAGTAAAACGAGACAGCTGAAAAATTAAAATTATTTGACTGTAGTTTTATAGCACATTTGACCTGGTGATATTTCCATAATAGCACTTGGTTTTCCACTGAATCATGCCTTACCACCTGTGTTATTTTTTTAAATTTTTTCTTTAGGGGCAATCATCAGTTGATAAAACAATTTTTCCTTTCTAAATACATAAGAAATGAATCATTAGTTAGGCTGTTTGAGTACATAAGTAATGTAGATCAGATATTTGAATTCACTTTTATATTATTATTACGCTTCTATCATTTAAGGTAAATTTTGGATGGGCACAAATTTAACACCCCTACATTTCTTAGCCTTGCCGTACAAGACACCCCAAATGCATTAAACTGTTTTCCACATCTGAATACTTTCCATCTCCTGACATCCTGTCCACCATGTTCCTATTCTAGAAGTTAGGTGGAAGAATGGACTACCTATTCTCAATCTCGCCCCAATAAAAGCTCTTTTATAATTATAAATATTTTTTTCTTTTCTTCCTGCTGCATCTCTTTCTAATGTCCTCACTTCTATCACAGCTATCAGCATTATCTGCACCAACCCTTCCTGCTTTTGCTGGATTTCTCTAAACAATACTCTCTCCTCCCCCATCATGACTAGCACCTGGCCCAGATTAAGTTCATTTCAGTTTTGCTTATGCCTCAATTTTCAAGAGTTTCATGACAAATATGAAGGGTGCTCTACTAATTTTCTAGAACCCAATGCCAGACTTTTTCCTGATATTCCCAGCGAAGGTCTTTTTTCCTGATTTCCCTCAAGAGTGCTCCAAATACGAATAAGTACAATTTGGTGAAAAAACTCTCATCACTGTGTATACCACTGGTATCAATGAAGTAATCCCTACTTACAGTTTTAGCTTTTTTGTATGGTGACACACACGGTGGAAATGGTCAACATGATCTGATCTCACAGCTAAAAGGAACACAATTCTCATCAGGTATTCTTGATTCCCATAACTTATTCCTGATTTTCACGTCTAATGCTACTCTCTATTTCCTAATTTCCTTGTTTGTTGTTCCTACTTTCTATTTTTTCCAAAATTTCCAAAGAAATTGAGCAATTTCCAACTTTTCACCTATAATTCCCAACCAAGTAACTACTCTGACATAATGATGTAATTTTAAAATAAATCTCTTTTTTCATGTAGCCATCAAGAGACCAGAACTCTTATTATAGACTTTCTTTTAGCATTTTCTCTGGACAACCAAAATTTATAATGGCATGGATAAAATTTTGTGATACTCCATTTCGATTAATGGTTGAAAACTTTTACTTAACATTTTTGGGAGGTAAAAAACTTGCCTTAGTATTTGCTGTCGAGGAAATTCTTGATACTTTCCTCATGGAATGTGTCTTGCTCATCAGCAAGGCAGTAGTTCTAGGATTGTTAACGATGTTTGATTGACCAGAAAGGCTACCTCATGAAGCATGAATTCCCAAGTAGACTTATGTTTTGTGCAAGTGCAGTGTTTAATTGGTAGCAAGAAATGCCATGATATATTAGCTTACAGATAGAATGAATGTTGTCTCCAGTGTAACTTTATGGAATTTGCATAACGTACAGGTATTGAAATGAAATTATTGACTTTGTAATTCCACACACTTTATTTAACACAACCCAGGTTTCGACATTGAACGACATCATTTGACGTTCCTCATAGAAGCAAACTTGATAAATATACCTTATGATGGAGGGAGGGGGAGTTAGTCAGAGAGGGAGGATGGAGGGATAAAAAGGTTCAAATGTAGCTGGGAGGAAAAGAGAATTACATCATCTGGTGTCAATCGTTGGCTTGGAAGAGTGGTAGGTCTAGGAGTGGGGAATGGGAGGGATACAAAATTCCATTGGCGAGTTCATCCTTGCAATGGATACATTTAAAAATTTCCACCTGCTCCAAAGCATTGAACTGTTGACCTTTATTTTCAAAATGAAGCATTGTAGTCAAAAAGTCACTTTTTTGATCATTTTCAATGAGGTGCTACGCAAAGAAGGATGTCATGTTTTTATTCTTTGCACGTGTTTGGTGTTCTTTTATCCTTTTTTTTTAATATTCGTTTGTAACCTTATTTAGCTAGATAACTTTTATTGATGTGCACAGAGTGATTTGTATACCATATGAAGATACAATACCTGGTGGCAATGCAAGGCCATTAAAATATAACCTTTCTAAAAGGAGATTTCATACCAGTATAGTCTCCATGAAGCCTTTAGCAACAATTTTGGTCTATTGAAAAGTTACTGAAAGTTACCGCAAGCCCTAAGTCAACTATTACGGAACATGAGTCAATCAAGTAAACACTGTCAGATCAGTGTGACTTTAGATAAGCTGCCAGCAACTATACATAAATATTTAGCAGAATACAAGTGTATTTTTGTCAAATTTTTGTTCTTGCCATGATTACAAAGAATTAATCATTTCATTTGACCCGCAAGGTGCCTCAGCTAATGATCAAATTTACCAAATCTAGCATCACACATTCAATGCCTCAGGAAGTTTAGGTTAAGCTTTCTACACTCAAATTTTTAAAAGTACATATAAACCTCATCAAAAAAATATTTTAAATGTTCCTTTATCTCTATTTCTTAGGTTTCAATGATAACATTTAATAAATTCTTTATGAATATTTATTTCAAAGAGTATTTTTTATGCCTAATATCATATTTCCATAGCCTCTGAAAGGATTAATTTTATTCTTATTCCTACATTCTCGATCAACGTAACTGCTTTGAAACTCAACAATTATTTATGATTAACTCATATTTCACTTAGTCTTGTTTTATGCTAGGGTTAATAGCCTTCATTGTTAGGTAACTATTGTTTCATCATATTGACTAATGCCATAAGTGTACTAATTCTTGTCTACTCCCTTCCTCATTGAAAACTTCTCCCCTGCCTTTTGATTTCAACTTATACTGATTTTTCCTTCTCCTTAGATACAATTGGTCAAGTTTTATTGTTTCCAATGCATCACCTACCATTGGTGTTATGATAAATATACTGTTATATTTTGTTGTAATTATTTTATTATGATAAATTATTTTCTAACCATTGAAAAATGCAGGTACTCATCACATTATTAATTCAACACCTCAACTTCACAAATTAAGGGATGTATATCTATTCCTGAGAATTACTTATCTGAAATCCTAGCCATGAAAAGAAAACACCAAGTCTGGATATGCTTCTAGAGCCATCCACCCTTGGGAGTTGCATGGTCATTTAAGGTAGTTGCCATCCCAGTTGGGGCAAGGGGATAGGTTATATGCTCAACCATCTGAGGTCATGATTTTTTCTTCTGGTAGGTCTCAAATGGTCAAATTTATCCACAATTGTATTGTTGTAGTTATTTGCAAAACATTCAATGTTTCCAGTTACAATAATTCATTTCAATTAATAAAATAAATAAAAAATAATTTAATAAAATAAATAATAAATAAATTTAATTAAAAACCATAAAGGATACAAAGTACAAGGATAATAAGAAAATTTGAAATCATTTGAAAAGCTTTTAGGTGATACTATTCACATGTAAAACTTACCAAAACATTAAAAGCGTTAATTTTTAAATAATTTTTTATCGAGAAAACTTAATCAGTCTATCATAATTATTATATTCCTTCCAATTACATTTTATTGGAAAACTGATACAGCGAGTAGAAGTTGACTTGTCGTAGGATCTGCAGCAACAGTTTGTCTTGGTCAAAAAGAAGAAAGCTGTTTCTAGTTTTAAAAATTGCAAATTAAATGTTACCCATTCAAAAAAGCCACACGTAGTTGGATGCTGTTTGTCAGCAAAGTTGGCCAGCATGGGGAGTGACTGAGTCACCATATTATCTTCCTTGAGCTTTTGTTGGCTCAATGATGCAATGGTAAATATAATGTGGTCTTATTCATAGATTACGAAGCAGCATTCGATTTCTTATCGTGGCCCCATTGCATAAACCAGCTCAGAAGTTATAAAATCCCGGGTCCAATGGTAGAAATTACTAAAACTTATTTCTTGAAGAGAACAACCAAAATACAAATAAATAATCTGGAAATCGAAAAGAGCATTGCCAAAGGGCACCACAGGGACCCATACTCGGTCCCTTTCTTTGGAACATCACCATGAACGATTTGCCAAATCAACCCCTTCCTGAAAACTGCAGATGGACAGTCTACGCTGATGGTGTTATATGCATTCATTTTCTCGTAGCTAAGGGCACGGTTGAATCAATGAACATGCACGACACCTTATTACGCAAACAAGAATAAGACATTTACAGAGCCAACTAACAGTTAATTCACTTGAAACATCCAAACGTCCAAAAATGTTCAAGTTTGTGGATGAAGGAGATGCCAACAGACTAATTCTCACTGAAATTGTGGGAATAAAATAAGATTTTAATGTAAATTAGGCATTTAGCATGATGTTAAAGCATTGCCCATCATTAAATAACTGGTTACATTATGATATTGGAATACAGAACCGTTGTAACTGATTTACCGCTCTACAATATTGGAGATTACGCAAAGAGCCATGAACACTTTTTTCATTAAATTGTATTAAATATGAAACAAACAGGAAGATGAAGACGCGCCACAAGGTTACCTCCTAATTGATTAATGTGAGGTTTTCCTAAGAGATAGAAGGGGTACAACGCTGGCTACAACACGCGTAGGCAATGAAGATTTCACTCCACACTCCACCAATACAATAAAACCCAAGGGTGTGTCGCCGTTGCTTGGGGTGGAAACAATGATTTATTTTCATCGACGAGGTCCAAGGGCTTCACCCGCACTCAGCATTGCCCCCTCACTGGGGAAACCTTTAAACTATGGAAACGAATTTCTTGCATCAGACAGTTGCTGTTATAAGAGAGGATTGAATTAGATAAAAAATAACTTTTAAAAGCAACAATGCCAAATATACAATTTTGAACCGTGACCTATGCTGTAATTTGCACTGGTTGAATTTCCAGATAATGTCAAACGGTTTAAACATGTCGATGATTCATGGATAACTCCGCTTACAAAAACTTTTATGATTATTTCCTTAAAACAAAATGGGAAAACATGTAGAACATAAGTATTGACTTACAAGATGTGTCGATCATCACTTTTGGGAGTTAATCGAAAATGAATGAGTTGAACAACGGGACAATGTTGAAAAAGTTCATTAGAAAAAAAAAGGGTTGAACTAATTAAATCCTGGGATTTTTTGGATTACTGGTTAACTGAAGCTTGATCATTCGTCCACTTACGCAATTTATTTTATGAATTACACAGAATTTCCATTTTTTCCAATACTTTTTTATCATTTCCGCCCTGCTGATATACAGCTGATAGTGGTGACCACATTCACTCTTACTATTCAACGAGGCCCTGGCCTACCCTTTTAATAAATCTGTTGAGCCCGTCTCTCCGTCTACGTACTTCACGCACTTGAGCAGTGTACGACATGCACAGTTTCCTAATTTTCCCCGAAAATATTTACCTGTAGATTAGGGAACCTTGGAGACCAATGGAAAGCTCATCCTGTTGGACTATATATGTTTGCGGATAAAATATGGAAAAATCTTCCAACACCTTGCTAAAACTTTGGGTATTCGAACTGGCGGCGAGTTCGAATTTACCGCAAGCCGTTCCCTCGTGGGGTGGCTGGGAGACCTTGATCTGGCCTGTTGAATGAGACGTAGGGAGTGCACGAGGGGTCGCTCTCTTCTTCCGCGGTGCCCATTCGACCCCCGTGATGGCCCTTTCGGAGCAATCATCAGTCATCGCCTTCACCCCCCTCCTTTCCCCCCCTACCTCTTAGATACCTCCTCCTCACCGCGACCGGCCGTTCTGCCACCTATGTCGCTTCAACCGGCTGACCCTCCGTCCTCCTCATGAGGGCCTCCCTCCTTCTCCCTCATTCTTAAATCACTCCCTGCCCTCTTTGCATTCGGTTTCCCACCGTCCTCCTCCTCCCATGTGTGGCTATCCTTTCAATCCTGGTTGGCCTCCTCCTCCCCCAAATGTTCTCCCCCCACCCCTAATCCACTCGCCCCTTTAGTTTTTCACTCGCCCTCCGTTCTCCTTCATCCCTTCCCGCCCACCCCCTTCTAGCTATTCCCTATTTAATGCCGAGCGGGACACGATATATGTATTTCGCCCCTCAGTTTTGGTCGGTGCAGGAAGTCGTCCGTGTCGGTTCGCAAGATTTGGAGTCCACGGTCGTCGTGTGCGTCCCGCGAGCACGAGGAGGAGCCTTCATCCTTCGCGGAAGATGTGAGTAAATCAGTTGCCTGTATTTTGTTCCCGAATTATGATTTCTCTAGGGCAATGCTCTTACGGCCACATTTTTATGACAATAAGCGCTTAACGGCGGTAGATATATAGTTATAGTCATTAAAGAAACGAACAATTTCTGTATTCCATCCCTCCTTGCTCTAATGGAATGCTTTTTCGAACCATCCGTATGTAATTCATGCCGCGCTTAACTTCAGTCATCGTAAGAACTAGTGGGAAATTTTGGTTGTCGGTTGATACTAACGTTATAAATGAGCTTAGCCAATTGTAATTAGTGCGACATTTCAAAGTTCTTAATTTCTCGTGTATTAAAATTGCGATTTGTTCTGTTTCAGGAGTGACAAATCACTACCACACTACTACCCAATTTTACACTCCTCACATCCTAGGGTTTTCTTTCAGAAGAGTGAAACTCATTATTTTGTCTCACGGTGTCTAGTACTCGTATAAATTGTTTCTTTCCATACAATCGGTGGTTTTGAGGTCTTCTTTTTAATTAAAAATTGCCAGTTTAAATTTTCCGTGACTCCTATCGATTATGCCAGAAATGGCGTCGCTAATATAACATTATGTACGCTTGCTGAATTGCATTCGGTGTTCAGAATAACCACATTTCCATTTATCAATCCTGCGCCATTGTTTTTGTGGCGGGTCGTTGGTTCAAGGATTCTTAAGTTGAGGTGCCTGTTCGTCTCCGCACGTTCCCTGCGTATGCCGAATTCCATCGCCATTTGACCCACTCGCAAGGTTGGCTACACCTTCTGCCACTCGTCCCGAGTCTAGTCAGCCTGTATGTTGAGCTGGTCGCAGTGTTCCGTCCAAAATGTCTTCTTTTCGTCACGGATGAAGCAGTTTGTGGCTTCTAAATACCCAAAGGCAGACCTTTCTTGAAAAGTAATCTATAATTCGAACAACCCTATTTGCCACCATATCCTAGTGTGAAGTAGGGCATTGTTTTTCTATTAGTTATTCATTTGCAGACTCACTCAAAAGGGGCACTGTGGCATTAATTCCAAATTATCGTCGTCTTAATGTTTCCACATGGTCATCATTTCCATTTTATTCACACTTCTATTTTAAACAGGTAATAACGACCACACGGCTGCTTAACTGACTTGTTTCATTTCTTTACTACCACAATTAGACTGCGGCATTGTTGGCTGCCATTTCTCATCAAAAAACAAATTTATATTAACAGTCCTAATGAGGCGTAACGAACATGGTTTCTGCCCAAATACAGTGCCTCTCTTACCACTTATGCCTGTTGGCGTTGACATGTTCAGTTGTCCTCTCTTCACGGGCGTGTCTTTCAGCTGCCAATCACCACCAATTCGTGTCGCTGTCCTCGTCGAGACGCTAATGCCATGCTTTTAAAGTTTGCCTTGCATTTTGTTCTCGTTGTCACGAGTATTAAGGTCGTCTAACAAGAAGTTGCCTTAAGTTTCATCTTATTGAACGCACATACGCACTTTATAATAAAATTCCCATGCTGTATGAGTTGAGGCTTTTGTACTTCCGTGGGGATCTTTTTCGTAATAAAACAGGGTACTGGTTCTTCATTTCATGGAATTCAAATGTGCGGTGACATTGTTTCACCGTTGGTGAATAATCGCTGCCGGAATTACATACTTTTTTTTTGTGAACTATGGATCTTCAGCTTCAGATCTAACGCAAACATAACTCTTTTTAACTCCCTATACGAGACAGAGACAATATCACCATTCAAAATGCAAGGCATTTAATAACACAATACCGCAGCACATACAATCACCACATTTACTCGCACGGAGAACACGAACTCCTGAGAAGAGGGGATCCGCCATGATGACCCCAATGATTGTTGTCAAGAGGAAAATGGTGTTAGTGTCAGTGATGTGTGGTGCATGGTCATTAAGGTGTTTTTAGTAAAAATGTGCTTGTGTGCGTGTGCACCGAGGGATCGTCGATGGAGAACGGTCTGCCGCCGTTGGACCTTGCAGATGTAACCAAGGTAAGGATTCGTCTCCTCTCCTTCCCCACACCCCTACGTTACAGGTTCAGTGTGTAGGAACCCCCTTAGCTCGAGACAAGGCCTTCATCCTCGCGGTAGGGCCCCCGATGGGGCTTAAGGGACGCAACCAATGCACTTAGAGAAATGGGGGGTGAATTAAAGCGACTCTTAGGCGATGAAATTAGGCAGGACATTTAAAGTGACTGGGGTATGACATTATCATAGAGATAGCATACACTGTGTCAGGTGCACTTATCCTAGTGTAACATAATGATATGTAGGCGATTAAAGAACTATACTTGTATTCATATAAGAAAGTATTAATTACGTGTGGATTGTGCTTAATATTTTCTTATATTGCTTCATCCCATCGCTCTCTTTCCTCCTGTTCCATTATCAATCATCCTTCTTCACGTTCTTTCCACTGATTTTTTCTGAAGGCAGCGGATTCCTGTTTTAATGGACCGCTGTAACATGGTATCAGTAGGACGTACCTTTCTGTAGTTTCTGCAGGAGGGACGTGATGGACCGGCCATCGGCTTTCGTCCTCGCCTTTTGACGAACGCCGGAAAATGGGTTCCAACGAGCTGTGCGCGATACCTCTTTGGGTCAGCAAAAGGAAACTCGTGCAATCTGTCTCTCCTTCTCTTCATTCTTCCTTCCTTATCATTCCATTTGAAATTGTAGGTGAAATCCATTTGTTCGTAAAACATAGAGTAGCCAGTTTCCGTCTAAACTGAATTTCTTCGCCATGTAGTGCACCTTTGTCTTTTTTTTATCGCAACATACCATGCCATACACCATACGCGTCCCCTTCGCTGTCATTTTTTTCTCTTTCACACATTTGTCTTACAAACGAAGAAAAATTTTTAAAATATACCGCTTAGTTTTAATTTGCTTCAGTGCGACGTCTTTTCATTGTTTCATCGATAATTAAATATCTGGGTTACTTAAAACTTCTTCCGTGCGTTCCAATATCAACACAAGGTTTAAGGCAAGTTCCCACACTTTTTGATCCTAGCTATGGACAATTAGCCATCCTCTTTCATTCTCCCTCAAAGCAAATTAGTTAGATAATTACGAAGTCGTCCTTGGAAAACCATGTAGTCCATAACGTCCATAGATGCACTAACGAACTGTTTTACATTTCAGGATTTCAACAATATGAATAGAATTGCAGAACAGCTCTCCCCGTTATTAATATATTAAATAAAAATTCTTGCCAGGAAAAATGTTAGTGAACAGTATACTACCTTGATCAAAAAGTTCCCGGAATTTATTCAGAAAATTAAAAATAAAAGTTTATTCATCTAAATCTATATTGTCCCCTTCAAAGTAATCCCCATCGACTGCAACACACTTATGCCAGCGCTTGATCCAATCCTCGAAACATTTTTTATATTCGGTTTTCGGTATGTCCATCAGTGCTTCCTGCGATTTTTCCATTACTTCCTCTCGGCTGCTAACACGCGTTCCCCGTAATGGTTTTTTAACTCGATTGAACAGAAAGAAGTCACAGGGAGCCAAATCAGGTGAATTCGGTGGCTGTTGGATGGTATTTGTTGCATTTTTCGTCAAAAAATTACGAATAATGATAGCACTGTGCGACGGTCTCGACGCACTGTGCGACGATTTCTGGTCTCTTTCGGCGAATTGCTTCACGCAAACGTCTCATAACGCCCAAATAATACTCTTTGTTTACTCTCTGGCCTTCTGGCAAAAATTCATGATGCACTACACCGTTGTAATCCATGAAAACCGTCAGCATTGCCTTCTTTTTTGACTGAAAACGACGTGGTTTTTTTGGTCTCGGCTCATTTGGTGAACGCCATTCACTTGCCTGATGTCTGGATTGCGTGTCGTACTCATAAACCCACGTCTCGTCTCCAGTAATGATCCTTTTGATGAATGTGGGATCGGATTCAGCCTCGCAAATCATGTCTTTTGCGACGTCAACACGGTCTCTTTGCATGAAATTGAGGTCTTTTGGCACCAACTTTGCTGCTACACGACGGAAACCCAAATCATTAACCACAATGTCTTGGGCGGATCCATAGGCAATGTTCAAGTCCTCCGCTATTTCTCTGGTGGTTAATTTGCGGTTATTGACCAACATTTCTTTTACTTTATCAATTTTTTCACCGACTTTCGATGTCGATGGTCTGCCACTGCGTTCATTATCTTCGATTGACTCACGACCACTTCTGAACCGCTCGTGCCACTGGTAAACGACCGTTTTTTTTTTAGAGAATCGTTGCCGGAACACTTTTCCAACATTTCCAACGTCCGTGCGCCACTAAATCCGTTTTTTACGCAAAATTTAATACAAGTTCGTTGTTGCAAATTTAAATCCATTTCTGCAATTGTAAAAAATCGCCAACACACACAGAGATAGATGTACTCTTGGCTACGTAACTTTTGCAAATGTCAAGTTATGACACTAAGATTTAAAGGGAATATCAACAACAGATGTACCAATTTAACAAAAAAAACACTCAAATCGGAACGATGGGAGCGCCACACGGTGGTTATTCCGGGAACTTTTTGTTCAAGGTAGTACTCCATTACCCCAGATGACAATAGTGGTCAGTTAATCCGTTAACTAGATAATACTCAACTTTCCCATTTTCAAACATTCCAAATCATACTTCACCGTTACCACAGCCATAAATCAGGTGAGCCTAATTATCTATTTCAGAAAAAGGAACTCTCGTCGAGATTACGACACGAAAATGGAGAATTTTGGCCAAAATTGTGGACCGTAGGATTTTCTTTCACTCGTGTAATCATCGAACTCCGGTGTAAGACTATTCACAATGGACTTCTCATTTTAAAAAAGCCAGCAAGAGGCGCTCTACAAAGACTCCACACAGTACTAACTATTTGAAAGTAAGATTAGTATTCGTGGTAATATCGTATTTAGTTGGTAAGTTTAGTATTTCGTGACAGAAAGCACGAAATTCTGATCTTGCCTTAAACTTATTGCTGAAAAGACTTGGATGTGTACTTACTCATTTTTAGTAGAGATAATTCCCACGATAAAAAAAACGGATATTTTTCAGAAATGGGTAGTGACACCCTTTACCTGCAAAATAATGATTACCTTTTAAAATTTGATTGTGTATAAATCGCCGACATGGTTCGCACCAGCGCGCTTACACGATGCATGAACACTTGGTGCTTCCAACCAGACCTGAAAAGAGATGGATGGGAAATAAAAGCTTCAACTCAAATACATGAAAAAATAAACTGAATTTTTACAAATTAAATGAAAGAAGGAATATAAATATGGTAAGTAGACATATTACATTACGCAGGTATACCACTGAGCTAATGTCCTCGCCCGTTATAATATTGACACCCGTCACAACCACGAAGGAAATCGGAATCATGAAACCTATTCGCGAGAGCAACTCTCGGGTATTTATCGCTTGGCGAAACATTCATTTTTCTATGTCAAATATAAAGGTAATGACTGGGCTTCGGCTCTTTCCCAAACCCTTGCAACAATACTTGTATAGTGAGTGCTCAAATTCAAATACTGTATCCGTGGAATTCCAAGAAACTGCGGGAGATGCCGCAACAGTAACTTTTAACGGAGTCATCCGCTAACATGCATTTCAAGCATTTCAATGCAACAAATTCAGTGGACATTCAGGCGGTGGCTGACGACATAAGGCGGTCTTCGTCTTGAAGAACGAGAAACCGGATCATGTGCTGAGAATCGGGGAATGAAGAAAGAAACGCGGAGGAAGAGGAAGGTAAGGGTGCGGGGTATAAGCACCATTCTGAACCGGCAAGATTAAGGAACGGAGGTAAAAAGTTTTAAGACGTTACTTTTTCGTGGTTTTTTACGGGCATTTGTTATCCATCAAATCTAGTTTTCCCATTCTTCGCATGGGTCTATTCGGCTTTAATGTAGATTCTCACTTGTTTGTTATTCTTCATTTCCACAACTTCTCTTAAATTCATCGCGAACTGACAATTAAATTCAATGGCGGCGAGGTTCCTTTTACTTGCATTAATTGTGGTAATACCACCTTTCCCGGAGACAACTTAATTCACGAGGATGAAGGTGTAGGCCAGAAGTGATGGGGCATTGAATTAATGGATGATTTATATCAAAATGGACTTTAATTGTAATAAAGCAATCTAACGCCACATGATTAACGCCTTAGTAGAAGCAAACGTTAATTAGCTAAATAGACAAAAAATCTTAAATGGAAACTGTAATGGCCGTTGATTTATAAAATGGATGGGAGCCCTACTAATCGCCATAGATCAATTAAACAGGTGGATTGATCTTTATTTTCAGGCCTTCCTCCTGGGTACACAGCTAAAGCATGAGTGTATAGTATATCATTGTTGGGGCGTCATCAGCGTCGGGAGTTGATCAGCGTCGGAACTGTTGATTGCCGATATCATTTAAAAAAATTAATACAGATAATCGCAGGTTTGTAACATAGAATATAAAGTTTGGGTAATGATTACTGCAAAATGTAAATTTAGACTTCAACTCTAAGGGGATAATTGCGCCATTGGTGTAAAACTAGCAGTATATACGGTCTTGAACATTTGAAAAATTTTAGTCACCTCATTTTTTTATGTTGAAGGAAAAGTTTCTTTTTGGAAATATTGTTATCCAAAGGTTGCGTAGGAGAGAACCGTTATGCAATCACATGCAGTCGCTTTTCTAAGTCTGTTGGTTAACAAACCTAGAGGAGCTAATTTAACCGAGGAAAGGTTTTTTACGAGAAAAAATAACGATAGATAACTTGCGTCTACACTATCGCCCTTTTTCATTGCATTGCATTGCTCTGGTGTAACAGACGGAAACACTTTTAATCGGTCGGTCGGGCTGTGTGTGGTGCATCCCTCCCATGGACTACCGCAATAACGCGATGGAAGGGCTTGTGCGTTCCGATAACCCCTTGAGCTGTGCTGGCAGGAGTAATAATAATTGCTCCTGGTAGGGTCGCCCATAAAGTTCAGTTTCGGGAAAAAAAATTTCGGATATTTTCTCATTATTCTTCCAATATTAAGTACATTCCTTGAGCGAGTATTTTACATGACTCAAAGGCTCCCTGATGGATGGGCGGATTCTGGAAGGAAAATTTTTGACGCCACTTGGGGACCAATCGTGGTGTCCTTCTGAGAGAGGGAGGATTTCAGGTTAGCGGTGCCTAGCAGTGTGACAAAATATCTAAAATACGAGAAAATCTGAAGGGCCTCTTCCCATCAGAAAAGTGAAATGCAAAATACTCCATTTTCAAATATTTCTTTATTCAAATCAATTTTGATATCTCTTACAAACTAACATGTTATTATAACACTAAATACATATTGATAAGCACAAAGATAATATATAATTTACAGGATTGATCACTAATTAGTGTGGATGTTCATATGCATAATCGCCAGTGAATTAGGCGGTCCCAGGTAATTCTCATCGTAGTATGCCATCATATCTGCGAAATGCAACTGCTTCCGGCGTAGTTCATCTTTCAGATTTTTCAATTCCCAGGGCGTGAATCCTTAATGGCCCTCACTATTCTTCTAGTGTAATACAATTCCATCATTCCCTTCTCAATGAAATTTAATAGGAACACATTTCGGCGTTCTAGTAAATCCAGCTTATTCAAGAGTGCATTGATATTTCTTGCCAATGCTCTCTTTTTCTCCTCCAATGCCCGTTCCCAGGCCCTCATGGCCATTTCATATGACCACTGGGCCCATTGGTGCTTCTTTTGAGCAAGGCTCAAACCTTGCATGAGATTCTCTCTGATTGCAGATTGGAACAATACGATGCTTAGAAAACGCCCTTCATTCAAAAATTAATATTATACTGTCGATAGCAATAAAAAAGTAATTTTTGAAGAGGTGACAATTTTTAAAACTCTTTACTATCCACTATTGGCTACCTCTCCACCTCTTTCTTGAGTTTTCGGGGGACACCCTCGTATGCCATCACCAGCAACTCCTGACATACTCACGAAGCCGGAAGCACCCGGCCCCCGAGGGAGAGCTCTGGTGGCAACATAGAGTCGCCCATCTTTAGATGTGTGACTCACTTGGGGGTCCTCTGGATTGTCGGCAGTGGATGGCTCGCGTCCTTCGATCAGTTTCGTCACCCAGTCAGGACTCTGGAAGGCACCTTCCTCTGTGGGTTCAAATTCATCAACCGGCTGCTCTTCCCAGCAGAAGCAAGCATCGTTCGGCGGTTGAGGCAGTGCTTCGTACGCATTTGGGGGATCACTGAGGTACAATTCCCTCAATGTCCCTAGAGACATATCTAGAAGCAAGCTGTCAAAGTGCATGTTTCGAATTCTCATCCCCGATACGCTACGGGGTTTTAATATAATCAAAAACCTGCTCCACGCCCCCGCTTGTTTGCGTAAATATTTTGACAGCTTCTGGAGACACCATTCGGCGTGTGTCAAACAATAGAAATAAACATTCCGAACTCTTTCATCTTCGGAACACTGTTTTCCGTAGAGGACCTCACTTATATTACATGACGCCATATTAGCGATTGAACTTGTAACGTACTATATTTTGTATCAAGAGATAAAGCGAACAGAAAAGTTAATTGCTCTTCACAACTTCACCACTGATTGCTTTTCGAGTATCGGTAACTACGCATATATGCTCGACACCATTGTTTCGATAGCTCCTTGGTTGCCATTGTTTGAAATACCGTAAACAAAAATAGGTAAAATTATTAGGTAATCTACCGGTTAAGTTGGGTTTTTCGATGGCCACAACTATCAAAATAAAGATTTTGTGACTCCCCACCTAGCAAACTAATCTATATCAGGTCCCTCTTCATCTCGGTGTACTTCTTTCCTCCCTTCATCCCGTCCAACATCCCTATCCTGTTCCTGCCTTTACCTCGCTTGCCCAACATTCTCCCCTCTATTACCTTCATCAACATTCCACTACCGCTCAATATGCCTTTCATCCATTTTTCCTGCCTCCATACGATTTCTCTCAACAAACCCCTCTCCTCACCCACCATCTCCAGTACTTCCTTATTTATTTTCCTTTCGGTCCATTTCACCTTCTCCATTCTTCTCCACACCCACATTTCAAAAGCCTCCAATATACGTCTATCCTCCTGCTTCAGCGACCACGTTTCCGCGCCGTACATAGCTACGCTCAATTTCAGAGTTTTTACGAGTCTTGTCTTAACATCCCTACTCAACGTCCCCGTATCAACTCCCTCCTCCTTGAGAAAGCCTCCTTGCCTAGCGCAATTCTTCTCCTTACGTCCCTACCACTTTGACCGCATTGGTCCAAAACACTTCCGAGATATGTAAACTGTTCTACCTGCTCTATTTTTTCCCCGCCTATTTTAATATTTAGCTTAGCCTTTTTCTTTCTGGAAAATCGCATAACCTTTGTTTTACTAATATTGATTCTCATCCCATATTTATCGCAATGAACCTCCAATTCACTCAGCAATACTTGCAACCCCTTGGCTGACTGAGCAACTAATGCTTGGTCATCAGCAAGCCTAACCGATTTTACGAATTCCCCTCCGACTTTCATTCCTACCTCCAGTTCTTCCCATGCCTCTTTAATCATTTCCTCTACATATACGTTGAACAGTACCGGTGACAATGGGCAACCCTGCCTTACACCTCTTCCTAACACTGCCCATCCGGACTCTCCGTTCCCCACTCGCACCTGAGCAGTATGAGACATGTACAGGTTGCGGATCAGTCTCCTGTCCTTCCAATCCATTCCAATTTTCTGCAATACACGCTTTAATTTTTCCCAATTCACTCTATCAAACGCTTTTTCGAAATCTACAAAACAGGCAAATACGTCCTGGTTGTATTCTATATTCCTCTCAATTGGTGATCTCATTACTGCAATGGCATCACGCGTACCTCTTCCTTTCCTAAACCCAAACTGATCATCCCCTAAGTAATCATTTGCCTTACTCTCTATCCTTTTGTTGATGATCCTGAGAATAACTTTAGCTGCGTGGGATATCAAACTTATTGTTCTGTAATACTCACATGATATAGCCTTTGTCTTTTTTGGAATAGGAACTAACACCGATCTCACAAAATCTTCCGATCAGATTCCTTCTTCATAGATACTACGAATCAGTCCATATAGGGCCTTCTTCCCGCATTTTCCTAAACATTTCAACAGTTCTACAGGTATGTTGTCCACCCCCACGGCCTTATTTGCTTTCATCTCCTTTAATGCCCTTTCTATTTCAACGTCGAGTATGCCTGGACCTAAGCTATCTTCTTCGACATGACGTAGAAGACACACTTCATATCAATAAAAAAAACATTATGCAAAATCAAATCAATATGAAAAATACAAATGCATACAATTTAAAATTTTTGGGATTAACCCATTTCAATTATACATATAAAATGGTATGCATTAGAAAATCATGTACACTAAAGAATAATTTTCATGAAAGTAGTTTTTTCACGGCACACTTGAATTTAAAGGAACTTTTGATATTTTTAATATAAGCCGGCAATTGATTGTACATAAGTATTCCCTGATGATCTATCCCTTTAATCGTTTTATTTACTCGGCATAGGAACAGCTGATAACCATGTTATACTCGTACGAGGCGTGTTCATAAAGTAAGGCCCGTTTGGTCACAGGAAAAATATACTCATATGAAACACATTTTATTGACACTTTTAGTTAGCTACAAACCTACTTCACTTATCTACATAATCGCCGTTCACTTCTAAGCATTTTTTGTACCGCTGCACCAGCTTCTTTAACCCCTCTGCATATAAACTCGCCGCCTGAGGGTTGAACCAATCGACAACGCAATTCTTGAGTTCCTCTTCGGTTTCGAAACGTTGTCCACCGAACCACTGTTTCAAGTGCAAGAAGAGGAAGTAGTCGCTGGGTGTAAGGTCAGGACTGTACGGTGGGTGGTTTAAAGAGTTCCCAACGACCCAAAAACTCTCGTCCACTGGACATTCTTTGCTCTTTGTGGTGGTCGGTGAGCATTTTCGGTACCCACCTTGCACGCAATGTGTGGTATACGAGGTTTTCCGAAACAATATTGTAGACAGTAGTGCGTCCAAGTTGAGGAAATTGTTCAGCCAGGCCATTAATTGTCAATCGACGATCACATCGCAGTTTTTGTTCCACTTGTGAAACAATTTCATCGGTCAGAATACTGGGCCTACCACTTTGCTCTTCGTCATGGACATTTGTTCGTCCATTTTTAAAATCACAGCACCATTGTCTAACCTTTCCTTCGCTCATGACTGTCGGTTTATAAACTAGGCATAATTCCCGATGAATTTCAGCAGCCGACAATCCTTTTGCATACAAGAATCGTATGACAGAACGCACTTCACAGCTGGCGGGATCAACGATTGTCGCGGACATTGTTGTTTGCATGCACGGACAAGCAAACGACTTCTGAAACAAAACAAATGCTGCTATAGCTTCTCAATAAATCAGTAGATGGCGCTGTAGGAGCAAAACTGTGTCCTGAAGCGCCAATATTTAAATATAAGCAAACGGTACTTACTTTAAGAATAAACCTCGTATATTTTTAGGCATATTGCATCATTGGTGTTCGGTTGCCACCTTCTCCAAGTGGTTTCTCCGTAATTTCACACGCTGTGTTTTTTAAAAGTAACTTTTTTATACGCCCTTCTATCAAAAATCGACGCGCTGGTTAATTACAGAAGGGGGTTTATCCATTCCACGCGGTACATGGTAATGCTCTCCGCTGCAATTATCCTTTGCAGCGAAGCAGCTTTGAATGTAGTAATTTATTACGAATTCGAAGTCGCAAAGGACGAGTCGTGTTAGCCAACGATCTAGATGCTATTTAGAACTAATGCGTTGCATGGCAATTGGAATAAAATTTGAAAAAATGCGTAGTGATACATTTTTGGGAAAAAAGTAATTCCCTCCTTATTGTTACAAAGTGAAACAAACCAAAATCGCTGGGGAAGATTCCTTTAAATACTTGGGTGTAACAACTACTCACGATCAGTCTTGGGGAAAGCAAATTCGAGAAATATGCGGTCGTGGTAATAAAAAATTGAGAATTATTAAATGAGTGCTTGGTACATGCGAGGAAAAAGTGAAGGAATTACGTTTCCTTGCTTTGGTCAGGCTCCACCTAGAGTATGCTAACACTAAATGGGATCCTCAAAATTTATAAAGTTGATTTCGGGATTGGATCGAGTTCAGCCGATGGGGGCTTGATTTGTCCAACATTGTCACGACCTACGCAGCAGCGTAAGTACTTTCCTACACAATTTAGGTTGGGATTCTCTTACACAGCGTCGTTTACAATATAGATTAAACCTATTAAAAACATTTAATGATGTGTCCTTTTCTGATGACATCATGAATTAAATACGAACCCCAACGTGTTACGGTCGGACGGGTCACGAATATAAGATTAGAAAGGTAGAATGCGAGACTGACAGGTTTAAAAGGTCATTTTTTCCAAGAACGATAGGACATCAGAATGCTTATAGTTGAAAT
The DNA here is from genome assembly GCA_037158775.1 of Hetaerina titia. NCBI lineage: Eukaryota > Metazoa > Arthropoda > Insecta > Odonata > Calopterygidae > Hetaerina > Hetaerina titia. The sequence continues at coordinate 88,889,235 of CM073774.1, read as the reverse complement.
CCCCCAGGAGTCAGTTGGAGACAATAAGTGTTAACGTACGGGTAAGGGACTGCCCGAGGTTATGAATATATATATATATATATACTATATATATATCGATGATGCGGAAGTACTCACGAGAGCAATATAGTATAACTTTTGGACGGCACAATAGAACACAGAATAAAACAGATAACACGTAAAAGGACACTCACACTGTAGATGATTTGAGCTTTCGGCCAACTCCGAGGCCTTCTTCAGGTCAGACTGAGAGGTTTTGAGGGAAGATTGCCTGGGGAGGGAAGGGGGGCGGAAGGTTTAGGGACTTCTGGGAAAGAAATTAAAGATGGCGGTTAAGGGTGGGAATTTTAAAGGAACGGAAATATAGGATGTATGCGGATTCGCGAGTTCTCACGTCTATGTTGGTGGCTGAATCGGGTAGGGATTCTAGAACTGTTAGGGAAAAGCATTCATCGAATGATAGGTTGTGAGAACATGCGTGTAAAGGGATAGGAAGTGAAGATAGTGAAGCAGAATTACAGGAGTAGCGGTGATTGTTCATTCGAATGGATAAGGGGGTAATGCATTCGCCTATGTAGAATGAGGTGCATTGTTTGTCGTGCAAAATCGGTATAAAATACGCCAAACGGCGCAGTACTTAAGCATCAGTCAGTCAGTCATCATCGGCCAAATTTCTTGGTGTACAACTGGACAAGAAACTCACTTGGCAAGCACACACCCAATATGCACTTAACAAGGCCAACGCGGCCTTTTTCTCAATCTATCCCCTCATAAAGCGCACGAGTCCCCTCCGTCTTCTTACTAAGGTACTTCTGTTCAAATCCATGATACGACCTATCTTAACCTACGGTTATCCAGCCTGGGGATCAGTAGCTGCAAAAAACCTGAACAAACTGACACGCTTTCAAAATAAAATCTTGCGAACTCTTACTAACGCCCCTTGGTTCGTCCGAAACTCAGACATTCACAAGGACCTCAAAATACCAAACCTACCAACCTATCTAAGAGACCTAGCCCTGTCATTTCAGCAAGCAATAGGAAATGCTGGTAACCCTCTCATAGAACCTTTATGGGACTATTCTGATAATCCCCATTTTAAATACAAACGTGCAAAAACAAGTTTAAATGAATCCTAATAATCATCAAATATAAAATTGATACTCGTTAGCTTAATTTTGCCCTTAAGCCACTTATATCACACAACCGTTTATCAGCATAGCTGGGTATCGGTGTAAAATGCGCCAAACGGCGGAGTACTTAAGCATCAGTCAGTCAATATAAAATTGACATTAGCTGCACTTACATATACTCGTTAGCTTAGTTTTGCCCTTAAGCCACTTATATCAAACAACCGTTTATCAGCTGGGTATCGGTATAAAATGCGCCTAATGGCTCAGGACTTAAGCATCAGTCAGTCAATCACTGGAAAGGTACACGTTCGCCATTACACTTTCGCTCGCCATTGTTTCCGTAACGTGCAGAGAGCACAACCACTGACTTTGAAGGGGTGGACAGAGTCGCACCGAAGCAGCGATTTAGAGAACGGGGTAACACCCAAACAAATAGAGGGCTGGCTGGCTGGCTATGATGTTGGAATGGATGGAAACCACATTCGTGAAATTTTCGGAATAGCAAATATAAAGTTAGGATTCATATCAAGGATACTTGGAATATGTAACAAGATGGTTAAAGATCTTTGTCAGTTTATGTTAGTTCGGCCCCACCCAGAGTACACTGTCGGTGTCTGGGATCCACACGAGATAGGCTTAGCTTTGGAACTAGATCGGGGGCAACGTAGAACACCTACGAGGTTCATGAAAGGTTTTTTATGAACAATTTAGCAGTTTCGCGTCATTACTGCAAGAAATGGGATGGGAGCCACTAGTTCAACATAGGTTAAATACACTGCGTAAACTGGAGACAGGTCAATTATCCGAGGATGTTCAAGGCGTAGCTCTTCGGCTTTTACGTTAAACGATCTCCTAGTCTGACCGATGTATGCGGAGGCGCTCACATTGAACCTTAATTTGTAGACACTGCTTTTTTCCGTCCTATTCATTTTATCTTCAATACGATTCAAAGATCTCTGGGAGTTGGTATTGTGGAATGCTTCTATTGAGTTTCTCTTTCGGGAATTTTCGGACTATTCTCTGCGATATCCCCCACCTTTTTGATTCTGTTGCCCCTCTTGTGTTGCATAGAAAGACGATTCTGAGCTCGGAAATACTTGCAGTTTCTTGATGAGAATATTCTCAAACAACTGTTTGATACAAGCATTCTTTACCGCGATGGGTTGGATGGTTGCAAATTCCAGATTGAAATATGCTTCAGATAATGCAATGTTTAACAGCCTGTTTAAGAGGTAACGAAAGGAAGCCAGTTTCTGTGAAAAATGATGGCGTGAGCTGGCATGGGTCGCACGACCCGTGTTGTACGTTTTCCTAAAAGCTGTGAGGTCCTATCTGTTATGTTCCGTAGTAACAGTGACATCGAGGATTTTCAAGCTATTGCAGTTCCCTTTTCGAAAATAAACTTGATACCGGTGTAAAAGGAATTCATGGAGTTGAGGAAGATATCTGTCTTTCTGTTCCGGTCCATGCAGTAAAAACATCGCCCACTTACCGAAACCTAATGTGTTGAGTGAACGCGAATGGGAAGGTTCCTGCTTCAAATTGTCAGTACAAAAAGATATGCGAGGAGTGGTGACAAGGAGGATTATATCGCCAGTCTTGCTGGTAGTATTCCCGCTGAAGAACGTGTAGTCCCCGTTGATCGTATAAGTATCGCCTCTCAGCTCCGACATACTATATTGTAATCACTCTCAAATTTTGTGTTCTCATCGGTGATCTAAAATAGCAGGTGGATTTATTAGTTAAGCAGGTCAATGACATTAGTTTGAGCTCGAATCAATGCTAAGGTAGCATTCGTTGAGTCTGACGAAATAATTATTTATTAAATTTGTAACTATCCGTGTTGTATTTGAGTCTTCTCTGCTTAAAATTTGGCAAGTTCGATGGAGTTAGAATGACCTCCACTGGGTCTTGTCAGCATGCACGCCTACGAATGTGAATGCGTGGTAATAAGGACCCGTATCGCTACGTTGGAGGGAATCGTGTCTGAGCTTCGATCAATGGTTCAAGGGAAGGTAAATCTTCCGCAAAAGGACACGGCTCTGGATAGAATTCCGTAAACACGCCGGGCCAAAGGGACTACACAAGCTCACCTGAGTGTAACCAGCGGCATTGTGATCGAAGAGCTGCCCGGAGTCCGACCTTTCGATGCGGGAGGGGCGCCAATCTGTAAATGGGAAGACTTCAAGGTTTACACGTCCAACAGTTGTGTGGAGTTAACGGTACAGCGAGGGATTGAGATGCGAAACCTAACCTAACCTTTCTAACAGATATCAGGTGCTATCAGAGGATAGCCCTGAAGTATCTGCAGCCCCTGCCTCCACCCCTGTGAGAACACCACTTTGAAGGACCCGTCAGTGTGACAAGGGGGATTCAAGTGTTAGGCAGCAGTGACGAAAGGCATGTGAGGCCCCATTGCGGGAAATAGGCCATCACACGCCAGACGAAAATAGTTTTAAAAAAGGGGGAAATAGTATTAAAACAGGGGGCAAAGACAAATATACCGGCGAGTCGCTATTATATTCCTTTACGCTGAACCCAAAACATTAACTTGTCACTTCACCGACTAGATGCGATAATATTCTTGGTTTGTTTACAATGAACAGACACGGACAACCCTTAAATATAGTAACTATTAAGGGATTAGTGACCACAGATCAGTAAATACTAAGGTTTCCCTATATGGGGTCCGGAATATGAAGACCTAGGGAAACATTTACTTGCTTTAAAGGGCGACTATAATACCTTAAAATCCATGTTACAGAGTCAATTTACAAATTTAAAGGCAGATAGTAAACACCAAAATACTGACGATACATCGGATCATTTTCTTTATATCACGCGCTCAGCAGTCATCTGGTACATTCGAAGTACATTTATCCAAGATAACATGAAACCTAGATGGTACAACGTAGATGTTAGGAAATCCTCACGACGCCAAAGGCTATCACACGCCTGGGTGAAAAATATAAAAGATGATGCGTCTGGAGACAAAAGGAATTAGATCACTAATGATTATTAGATATCTAGTGCGAAAGCCGAGAATGAATTTCGGAAAGCGATAACCTAATTCAAAAGAAAAAGATAATCAGAGAAATTGAAAGCTAATTCGAAAGCATTTGACTTCAAGAGCACTATATTGTGATCTAAAATCCGCACCAAACACTGGAAAACTATTTGAGGTATCATACTATTCCTAATTCTATGCATAACCATAATGCAAGTTCTAGTTAAATGGAAACATTTCTCTTAATATTATAAGTAATCTACCAGTTACCGAATATTTATAGCCCATCCAAAATAGGTTTTCGTTGAAAACAAGCTACCGGACAATTCACTTGCCTCCCTCTGCAAAACAAAACCCAAAAGCTACTATCACTGCCTATTCAACTCTTTATGCTACCGGCCTCCCTTCATTCCATCTCATATCCTATTCCTGCCCCTTGTTCGTTTCCCAACATTCCCCCCTCTATCACTGTTTTCAATATCCCACTGCCAATCAATATCAATATGCTTTTTATCCACTTTTCCTGTCTCCTAAAGATTTCTCCCAACAATCCCCTCTCCTATCCCACCATTCACGATAGCCTAGTATCGGGAGTGTTTTGCTAGTTAGCTATATTTCGGGTAACACCTTCACCTTGGGTGAGGAACGAAGTAATATACTAATGAAAGCATTTTGGGCGTTTTGTGAGTCGAAGCCGGTAGAATTACGACCAGAAGGATGCCATACGGTGATTTTGAAGTGAATTACGATGCATAAAATGCTACTAACTAAATTGGAATGAGAAACTAGTCATCCTTAGTTTGCATGAAGAGGACTACTTCCTCAGAATAGAACTCACTACTGGAGCAATGTGCTAAGATGAACGTGACTTTATTGTCAACATTTAGAAGATTCAATTTTAGGGACAATTGCGCATGACACTGTGAGTCATCATTGAGGGCACGTTAACATGAAATGACAAAATGGACCACATAGCGTTTGTATCTGAATCAGGATGGCGTCACGAGCAGTGTGGAAGTGGAATGTGGAAAGCAAGAAGCCAGCTGGAAGAATTAAATTAACAAATACCTTGGGTTATTTAGTAATGCGAGAGGCATGAACGTAATCAAATCCCATATGATTACTGGTGTATTGATATACATTTGCGTAGGCAGATACCATATGTAATATCAAATCAAGGGCACGTGGATTTTTCAATTTAATACAGTTTGGAGTTTTTCGATATAAAATACCAAGCATAGAAGTTCATTAAGCATTTTTTGGATTAGTTTTGTCGTAAGGTACATAAATTGTGCCATTAGAGATTTGAATTAAATAATTAGGTATGGGTAAATGTTATGTAGATTTTTTGTTTCAGTTGATTCTGATGCAGTGATTTGGAGAACACCTGGGAAAACAGACTCATATAAAATAAAATACGCATTCACCCAAAATATGATGATGATTGTGGATAGCTGAAGACTCAAGTGAACATGATTGAAGAACATATATTGTTTGTAAAATTATTCCCCTTGAGTAAGCTTTATCTAGTATGATTTAGTAGTGGGAAAATACTTTACAAACAAGTACAAAATATTGAAGATGGATTAAAGTAACTGTAAATGGGAAAAGTATAACTGTGACATTCCAAATATTTCATTAATTTTGGTGGTAATAGAATTACTGTAGTGGTATCCAATTATTGTTAATGGATCATCTGCATAAGTAAGGACCTATGGTGAGATTTTTAAAAAAGTAAAGAAGTATCTCCTTCCAAGGCATGCCTCGATTACTACAAAATGTTTTTGTATTTAACCTAAATGAACGTAGTATATTTGACCATAATGTGAAAATGTTGTCTAAGTCAAGAGTCTATCAAGCCGGGAGCGCGATTGAATGGGGAAATGCAGGGTCAAACGCTAAAATGTGCTGTGATATACCGCTTGAACATACGTTAAGATTCTCGCATAATTCCTTAGAGCAATCACATTAGTACGCATGGTATGAAAGGGGAGTTATCCTAGTTGAACCATTCCCCATACGCACAAGACGATTCCCCGAGTAGCGAGCAGAACATTCTTGAGACTCTGCCGTATGCGCCTCATTCAGTTGCATTACGAATCTGACACCAATCCCAGGACACTGAGGGTACTCTGTGCATGGAACGTCTGGCTAGTTTCTTTAACCTCAAACATCCATGTCCACTGAACCTGCGTCCTCCGCTCTCCCAAACCCTACAACTGCTTGCTTCGGAGGTACACGTTTTGCACTCCGTTTATCAAATGCAGCCTGTCTCACGGCGGATGGGTGTTTGCACATCTCCAAAAATTTCAATTCTACGTGTGCTGCGCCACCTTCTCTGTGTGGTGGGAACCACTCACTCGTTAGCTAAGGTCTACGGGAATTGGAAGTATATGAGGCACCGGTTGGATTTACCACTGGACGCAACACGTAAGTTCTATCCTTGTGAAAAATATAATTCTACTATTTAATATCCACAGAGAAAAAGCAGTTAACAAATATTTTGTGTGTTGAAATAATTTCAGCCAATCGAATAAAGTGAGATATAGTAACTAAAAATTGGTCAAATTGGTTCTCATTTTCCGTTTTATTTCTTCCCTCCACAAATCAGAATGCAGCCTGTCTCACGGCGGATGGGGCCTTGTGCATCTCCGAAAATTTCAGTTCTACGTGTACTGCGGCACCTTCTGTGTATTCTGGGAACCATTCACTCGTTCGCTCGGATCGAGAGGAATCGGAAGAATATGAGGCACCGGTCGGATTCAACACTGGAAACAATACGTAAGCTTTATCCTAGTGAAAAATATATTATATTTCTATTGATATCCACAGAGAAGTAGCAGTCAACGAATATTTTTTGCATTAAAATAGTTTCAGCCAATTAAACAAAGTGAGAATAGTGACCAACTATAAGTTGGTAAAATTGGTTCTCATTTTCCATTTTATTTCTTCCATCCACAAATCAGAAGAGGAGGAGTCCTCATGCAGTTATGCCGATGTCATCAGTCACCAGCCCGCGGGAAGGTTTCCTGCCGGATGCCGTCGGTGAGTGAAATGAAATACTTGACCTTCACCCTCAACTATCTGATCTAAATCTTGCTATTTTTATCGGTCTTCACCAGTAAACGTAATTCTATTTTTTAAAATGGATAATTAGACCCTGAATTTTGTCTGGCTAATGATAAATGATTTTACGCATATCAAATTACGGAGTTATCAGGATATCCTGTTTTTCCTTTTCTCAATCCGGTTTCCCTAAGATGATACCATGATTACGTATCTTTTGGCCACCGATATATAGTATTCATTCATCCCTATACACTGAGGCTGGAATATGATTGATGAAATCGCCGTAGTATGAAATTATTCCATTCATATTACGATATTCATCCATTCTAACTCAGAACAAATAGTCAAAATAGGTTGCTAACTTTGAGATAATCCTCTAAATGATTTCCATGTACACAGACAGGGTTTGCAATATTACTATTCTTTCTTTTCCTTCGTTGTTGGTAAATAATCTGCAGGACGCTAATTTGTGTCCATTATTGCCATATATTTATGCGTTATATGTTCGCGTATTTGTGTCTCTATTGAATTCTATTGTAGTGTTCGATTCTTAGATAATGTCATTTGATTTTCAAATTGCCAATGCAGCTGCGTACACTCCGGAGTGAAAGGCACAATTATAACGAATGGGAAAGAAGAGCGTCCAGTCTGAGAGCGCATGAGGTACAAAGTGAAATCTAGAGCACATGGAAGGAGTCTAGGGATTATTCTTGTCTGATGGCCGAGAATGAATGGGACCCATAGGCACGATAAGAGTGACTAGAATGGGTGTGAGTGGAAGAGATAACATCATCATAGTCTTACACTGATTGGATGGTATGAGTGGTAGTAGTGTATGCTTAAATAGCGTGACGGCGCCCCGGATGGAATGTGAAAGAGAACATTTGAACAGAGAGAGAAATCAACAATACAGTGAGTAGAAGACTTCTATTTCGTCTCAGTAAAAGACAACAACTTCCAATGAATAATTCCATTTGAATTCTCCTCTAGGTTCTTAAAGAATAACCACATTCTAACAGTATATTATTTTCTTTCTCCTGTGAATTATTCCTATTAAATGTTCTCAGCAAAAGAAAAAATCGAAGTTACCGCAATAATTTTGGCACTTAAAAGGTTTGCTTTATTACCGTGACATCTGTATTGTCAAAACTATTAGATGAACAGATCTCAGTGTAAATTAAGTTTCCGTGGTGGTGTAATCGGTAGCACATCCGCCCGGCAAGTGGAAGGTCTGGTGTTCAAATCCCGGTTAAGAAAATATTTTTACATTCGCGATCTGCTCAAAAACCGCATCCGTCAAAAACATGTCCTGTGTTCGCCTTTTATGTGTTTTTCTATCTCCTTTCCTTATACCTATATATATATTTATATATATTATATAAATATTATATATATATAATATATTATATATATATAATTATGTATATTCAATATATATATATATATAAATATGAATATATATACATATATATATTCCAATCAAATGCATTCTTTCCCATATTTTTTATGTTCTCTACCATATAGAAACACTGTATGGTAGAGAACTTCGGCCGACAAGGTTAGACAGAAAAAGAACATGACGTAGATAAGAATAGCTTAGGTCCAGGCATACTCGACGATGAAATAGAAAGGGCATTAAAGCAGATGAAAGCAAATAAGGCCGTGTGGGTAGACCACATTCCCTTGAAATTGTTGAAAAGTTTAGCAAAATATGGGAAGAAGGCCCTATATGGACTGATTCGTACGTAGTATCTATGAGGAAGTAATCTGGCCGGAAGATTTTGTGAGATCAGTGTTAGGTCCTATTCCGAAAAAGGTAAGGCTATATCATGTGAGGATTACAGAACAATCAGCTTAATATCCCCCGCAACTAAAGTTATCCTCAGGATCATCAACAAAAGGATAGAGAGTAAGGCAAATGATTACTTAGGGGATGATCAGTTGGGGTTTAGAAAGGGGAGAGGAACGCGTGATGCCATTGCAGTAATGAGATCACTCATTGAAAGGAATATAGAATGCAATCTGGACGTATTTGCTTTTTTCGTAGATTTCGAAAAAGCGTTTGATAGAGTGAATTGGGATAAATTAATGCATCATATTACAGAAAATAGGAATGGATTGGAGGGACAGGAGACTTATCCGCAACCTGTACATGTCTCAGACTGCCTAGGTGCGAGTGGGGAGCGGAGAGTCCGGATGGGCAGTGTTAGGGAGAGGTGTAAGGCAGTGTTGCCGGAAGTGTTTTGGACCAACACGGTCTAAAACACTTCCGAACAACACGGTCCACGGTCTAGCGAGAAGAGGTGTGGTACGCTTTCCCATATAAAAGGCAGGGCAAAGTTGGCAGTCTCCCACCAAATCCTTAGAATTAAGTAATTTAATGAAAAATCCTAATATCATCATTGCTTCCGCAGACAAAGGGTCAACGGTTGTGGTCTTAAAGAGATCAGACTACATAAGGGAAGCTGAAACACAACTCTCAGACACCGCTTCCTCCCAGCAAATCCCCGAATATCAAAATCCCGCACTTCAGGAGGAACTAATTGAATTTCTTGGGGCCAAATTAGGGTCTATCTCCTTCGGACTTGGCCCTCCTCTCCCCTTCCCCCCCTGCACTACTCATTGCTATATCCTTCCGAAGATTACCAAGCCGGGTAATTCCGGTCGACCGATTTTATTCTCCCGTCACTCCCCAACGAACAGAATCTCGTCATTTTTAGACCGGTCTCTCCAGCCGATTGTCCAGGTCCTACCGTAATTTACTAAAGCTTCCTATCATTTCCTGGATAGGTTAAAATCTACCTCCCTCCCTCCAGATGCCGACATTATTATGGCCATTATAGATTCCACATCCCTGTACACATCTCTTCCCCACTCAGGTCTCTCCGCCCTCCAACAATACCTCTCCCAACGCCCTGAGCCATACATCCCCAGCACAGATTTTCTCCTCAGCTTTTCCGAGTTCATCCTCACCCGCAATTCCTTCTCCTTTAACGATAAATTTTTCCTACATATCAAGGGTTATGCCATGGGTAGCAGGTTTAGCCCGTCCTGTGCATACCTCTTTCTTCGTCTCGCGGAGATTATATTCCTGTCAAAACAAACCCTGAAACCGCTATTATGGCTCAGATATACAGATGATACTTTCCCTCTCTGGCCACGCGGTCCTGATTCCCTGAAAACTTTCATTTTAAACCCCAATGCTTCGTCCTCTATCTCCTTCACGTCTACGGTTTCCTCCTCCCAAATCACCTTCCTAGATGTAAACATTACACTAATAAACCAAACATTTCACACATCTGTACATATAAAAAAAAACAACACTGATTACATTTCAATAGTTGTCACCCATATCGCACCAAACGCTCCATTCCTTACTCCCTGTTCATAAGGGGACACAGAATTTGCAATTACCCCGACTCGCTAGACAATTTCCTCTCAAATTGTCTCCATTTCCTCCTCAAACGAGGATATCTTGAATCCCTCCTGAACAAGAGGATCCGAAGACATGCTTACACTCCCAGACCTTCCACCACCGGGAAAAACCAACCTCTTTGAATTTGTACCACATATCTCCCTGGCCTACAATCTCTGCGTTCTATCCTATAAGACCTCTACCATATCCTCAAAAACCACAAATCCACCGCCAACCTTTTCCCCAAATGCCCTGCTGTCACTTTCAAACGCCCTGCCAATCTATCAGATCTTCTAAAATTAACCAATCCACTTCTTAAGTCCTCGCCCCGTACCAAAATCACTCCCTGGCTCTGCAATAAGCCTAGAGGCCAAACATGTCCTATTCTCCAATCCAGAATCCCATCCCTCTCTTACCCGCTCTTTAACTCTCTTCCACCAATTCCCTACTCCTCATGTACCTCCAGCAATGTTGTTTACCTAGTCAAGTGCAATTTCGCCCTGCCATTTATATTGGCCAGTGTACCACACCCCTTAATATTAGAATCAATAACCATCGAGCCTCATGTAACAATTCCTCCCTGATTGATATGCTCCCAAACCCCTAACACGCCTCCGAACACAACACTCCCTTTGACCAATACTATAAAGTATCCATCCTAGCATCCCTCCCACCCTCAGACCCTCCACTGAAACTCAAAACACTAGACCCCCTTTATACACATAATTTCATCCTCCTCCGCCGCCCTCCTCCGGCCTGCTCCTTCTCTAGGCCTCCAGACTTACACGGTTTAACACTTCATGCACTCGACCAACAAGAATTTCATTTCACCCGTAAAAATAATAACAGCATTACCGTACTAATGGGAGTGATAGGAATGAAATAAAATTAAGCTATGGGGAAGAGCAGTGGCAATAATACCGAATAGGCAGGAAGAAGCGTCCTTTACATAGAGATAGCGACTGATAGGATTTTATTGGTAGATTTGAAAGCTAAATTAACGAACTTGGAAATTGTCCAGGACTTCATGCAACCGAGCAACCGTAGAAAGAAGTAGTAGTTAGACCATATCATCGCAGGTTTTCCTGAGTACGAGGTCTATGGGTACGAGGCTTCGCCCTAATGAGGCAGTGGCTATGAAATAATTATAAATGCCTATTAGGTAAAGTCATGAAGAACAAAATAAGCAATAAGTAACGGAGCGCAGTTATTAATGGTTCATTTATATTTGCCGCAAGAAGACTCCGGCTTGGAGATATGGAAATGGAGAAAGATGCAGAATATCCGTAGACTAGGAATGCGATGAAGTGAGAGTTCGATACATCAGGGAATGAGAGGAAACTTCTAGGGATATTCCTTAAGCTGGAAAAGCAAGGGGGTGGGCTTAGGGTGTTTATAGTGGCCTATCGAGGAATGTGATAAGAGAATATTTGGCCATGGAGGAAGAAAGGAGAAATAAATGTTCATGTAAATCGCATGGGGAAGTAGAAAGATAGGAGAGCAAAAGAATAAACCAGTACTAGAAAGAATCTTTATACGGTGGAAATTTTTTTTATACAGGTCCACGATATTGTGCTACATGTAATTATAAAAAACGATGCAAAGGGATTAAGAGGGGATTACTTGTTGAAGAGTATTATGTTGGGTTGTGTTTTGTTGGGGGAAACAAAACATTTATTTGATAGTTATGTCCATTCAAAACCTACCTTAAAAGTAGATTATCTAATAAAAATGAGAGGAGACCGACGAAATAGCTGTGCGGTGGAAGTCCGGGGAAGCCAAGTTTTGCGAGGTCGCAGACTCAATGAAGGCGCGGTTAGGATCGGACTCCCCGAGCATCAAAACTGCCGCGCTTTCGAGGTTTGTTCAAAGGGTGGATCGACTCATCCGTTGATGTTCTAGTAGGGCGGGCCCAGAGAGTTAAAGAAGGGGATGAGTGGACTCACCCCCCACGTTCCTGCCCCCGTGTCCTACCGCTACGATATCTGTAATATGTCTTTAACCTCTTTAGATAGGTAGCTTCCCTCAAATTAGCTCAGTTCATTCAACTATATTATAAACTACGGTTGCTCCGGTATTACTCCCTCCAATGGTATCGCAATGCCCTGTTTCCTTGTTCATTTGGGTACTACGCTATCATTTAGGAATTGATTAAATATTATTTTCAATTGAGGAACTATTTCTGAGGCCATTGCTTTTTATACACGAGGAGAGATGTGATTACGGCCTGGATATTTGTCTGAACTGCTGGCGTTCGTTTCCAAGAGAAGATATCTCAATTTCAGATATATGGTCATGGATAGGGAGATCGGGTAGCGACTCTAATTTTTCCTGTGAACGATTATTAAAAATGCTATGAAAATTATGGTGTAATGTGCTAGCTTTTTCTAAATTGGTGGTAAGTTTTCGTCCGCTGGTAATTAGGGATTAGAGACCCGGCCAAGCAAGTAAATTTTTTTGGGTTTCTCATTTTTCCCAATAATCAAATTAATTTTAACTAGCACAATTCTGTATCCTATTAGTCCTTCAAGTATTGCTGTACTTAGGACGTCATCGGATAAATTTGTTGCTAATAGATCAAGGATATTAATCATTTAGTGGGTTTTAGCACTTACTGGTTTAACGAGTGTGGTGCAAAAACACAAAACTGACTGGCGTGACTCCTTGTCCTTACCTCATGCAGTAAAACTATAGTTTTTCCCGAGTGTAGATGGATGATGATATGATTTAAATACCCTCCGAATGCAATTCTCGTATAAATAAAACAGTTTCTGGCCTAACCTGGTGGAAAATCTTCAGACTGACGATTTTATAAATCAAGCCATACTGCTTTTCCACATAAACTTTTTATTTTCACGACCCAGGTTTCGTTATAGCATAACATCATCAGGTAAAAATGACTGAGTGACTGATGCTTAAGTACTGCGCCACTAGGCGCATTTTATACCGATATCCAGCTATGCTGATAAACAGTTGTGTGATATAAGTGGCTTAAGGGTAAAATTAAGCTAAGGAGTATATATAATTGCAGCTGATGTCAATTTTATATTTGGTGATTATTAGGATTCATTTAGACTTGTTTTTGCACGTTTGTATTTAAAATGGGAATTATCAGAATAGTCCCATAAAGCGTCTATGAGAGGGTTACCAGTATTTCCTATTGCTTCCTGAAATGATAGGGCTAGGTCGCTTAGATAGGTTGGTAGGTTCGGTATGTTGAGGTCCTTGTGAATGTCTGAGTTTCGGACGAAGCAAGGGGCGTTAGTAAGAGTTCGCAAAATTTTATTTTGAAAGCGTGTCAGTTTGTTCAGGTATTTTGCAGCTACTGATCCCCAGGCTGGATAACCGTAGGTTAAGATAGGTCGTATCATGGATTTGAACAGAAGCACCTTAGTAAGAAGACGGAGGGGACTCGTGCGCTTTATGAGGGGATAGATTGAGAAAAAGGCCGCGTTGGCCTTGTTAAGTGCATATTGGGTGTGTGCTTGCCAAGTGAGTTTCTTGTCCAGTTGTACACCAAGAAATTTGGCCGATGACGCCTGGGGGATCTTTTCCTTGCCGTAGTAAATGGGGGTGTTGTTAGGTTTCTTCCATTTTCTGGCGTAATTGACGTAGATGCATTTTTTTGGGTTTAAGGTACGTTTCCAGTCGCTCATCCAGTCTTCTATGCTGTCTAAGTGTTCTTGGATATTTTCTGCAGCATGATTTGGGTCGAAGGAAGTTGACGCTATAGCAGTTTCATCCGCATAGAGGTAGCTTTCAGTTTTTGGATGAGAGGGGAGATCGTTAATGAAGATGTTAAAAAGAACGGGTGATAGAATGGATCCTTGGAGGACGCCTGCTGTGATGGATCGGGTAGTTGATCTGGCTTTGTTAACGGCTACAAAGTACGTGCGGTTAGAAAGAAAAGAGTGGATGATCTTAGTTAGATACATTGATATATCAGTTTTGAGCAGTTTATGTATCAGGCCAGCGTGCCAGGCCTTACATTTTTCTAGGAGTTTGCCCATTCAGGGGAGCAGGCTAATGGGTCTATAGTTAAGGATATCAGAAGGGTTTTTATCGGGTTTTGGAAAGAGGATAATTTTGGCCGTTTTCCACGCCTGTAAGTTCTTGAGGTATAATTTCCGGGAATGGAGGGAGGGGGGAAATGGAAAGGTTAGATACGCTGTTCGAGGCTTCTAAGTCCAACAATGACGTTTTATCTTTTTTAAGTCGGAAAAGGCGTTTGCTTTGTAGCTGTCATCGTATAGTGCTCTCCCATTATGTAGTATTGGTGGGGTGGGTAGCTTTCTCCTGCGTAGGCTGCGGGCTAGAATCCATACCGAGTGGTCCTCATGTGAGAGTGAGCTTATTTTGTCATGCCAAGTTTTTTCTGTATGTGTTCAAATTTGGGATGTTACCAGGTTTCGGAGTGCACAGAAGCGGTTTTTATCTTGGCGGAGATGAGTGCGTTGCCATAGGGTTCTGGCCTTGATTCAGAGCGAAATTAGGCGCAGAATATTCGGAGGTGGCGTGGGACCTGCGATGGAGATCGGAGAAGGAGGGTAGCAGGAACGATGGATGACGTTGGTCAGGGTACTTGTGAAATCTTGAGATGCTTTTTCTATGTTGTCTGGAGTATTAGTGATAGGAGCAACGAGATTGATGGCCAAGCAGTTTTCTTTAAAATGTTTCCAGTTAATTCTTCTTATGGGTTCTGGTTGTAGGTAGGAAATGGTAGGAACACAGTAAAATATGTGGCTGTGGTCGGAGGCAGAGTTGTCGAGGTTAATGATTTGGAATGTAATATTTGCGGATGAAAGAACTGCATTCAGAATATCGGAGGAATGGGGGTGGTGATGAAAGTGGGTGGGGAAAGGTGGTGAGTGAATAGCGAGATTTTTGGTGAATAGAAGCTTACGAAGGGCACGCACTCGTGTGGTGGTGGTTTCGCAACCCCAGGCAGCATGCTTGGCATTCAAGTCGCCACCTATTATGAGATTTTGGTGCAGTAGGGATGAGAGTGCTGATAAGTCAGGAGAGTCGGACTTAGAAGATGAAGGTGAACCAGATCCAGATCCAGATATGTAGGGTCCCAGTAGCTCCTTTCATTGCTATTCCATAAGGTTCCAGTTTTTGGGTGGAGGGGGATTGTATTTCTGTGGAGAGCAGGCTAGTTTTGGATAGAACCATTACCCCCAGTAGCAAAATTTGGTCCATTCGAAACCTACCTTAACCGGTAGATTCGCTAAAAAATAGGGATCCGTGATTCTGAGACGCAGGCAAGCTGAGATAAACTCGTAAAATTTCCCAGAATGTTTCGATCAGCCGAGACATATTCTGCATTCAACTACTTGTTCAACAGGCACTTCGTCGCCCCCGAATAAAAGGATGAAATAATCGTGGCTTCCCAAGGTGTTAGTTGAAGAAGAATTTATCTCCTCGCCGGAGTGGTGTTGGGGGATTCCAGGAAAGTGCCCGATTCAAGTCGATTTATTACCGGTCGCGGCAACGATTACGGAGATAACATCAAAGCCTTAGCCAATAAGTGAAAAGAATGATAGGAGTAATGACTGGCCAATCCCTTGTCAGGTAACAGGAAAACTATTTACCTGAGCAGGGTAGCTTCAAATTCGTATGCCTAAAGATAATGTGAAGCGTGTATAAAATAAAATTAAAAATTCTCTTGTCCTTGTTCTTGAAATATCATAAAAAAGCATAACCGAATGACATTCGTAGAGATTGTGAACATTGAATGGAATGCGGCGGTAGGCGGAGGGAGGGGCGTGGAGTGAGGAAGGCGAGAGTGGAAACGATCCCGGGGAGGAAGGGGGTTTGGTCGACTGGAGAGGCTTGGCGGTGGAATTTAAACGCCGCTGCAAATATTTTGCCATGCGCAGCCAAATGGTGACTGTGTGGGCAATGGCGCCCGTGGCTTGAGTGTAAGAATCAAGCAAACTAAATTAAGGCATTGGTTTGCGGAGAACGCGGGTTCGAAACCGAATACTAAAGTGATGGTTCCGTGTCGTTTTCTATGCACATCACACACATTATTTTGAAACTCTGGTAGAGAATTTATTACGAGAACAATGTAGGTTTAAAAAAACTGCCAACGTTAATCCTCACATACACAACCTTCCTGAAGTACTAGGTATATATTCAGACTCATTTCCAATATCGGGTAGGTATACGCTGTGGTTGGGAGTGTTCGGAGCGTCGGTAGCCGAGTGGCCATTACGCTATTGATTAACCGAGCATGATTGACCATGGCGAGGGTCGACCATATGCCTGAGAATATCCTGACTTAATAGCTCCCAGTGCTATCAGCATGCGCTGCAACTGAATCCGTAGAATCCTCCCGAAGGGTTCGAAGTACGGTGTGTGCATGCTGACGGTTGGGTCGATTGAGTCTCTTAAGATGGGATATTTTGCAACTTTTTAGTGTGTTCCTATCACTATTATATGAGAGCCACGATTAAAGAAATTCAAGGTTCAGCAAGCAGCAAGGTGAACGATTATTATACATTACTGCGTCAGTAATGCTATTGGCCATGATAAATTCTGATTAATCGCTTTATTCCAATATCTATTAATCACAAAATGCGGCTGCATGTTCCACCAGGGGTTATCAGAAATCGTCAGTTTAGGGAGTCTCATAAGTAGAGCAAAAGAATTACGTAGAAAATAATTCCATAAAGTTATACATTTAGTAAGATGCCTACTCTCTTTTCACAGCTCTACTCTCTTCTCTGCCCCTGTTCACCCTCTCTCAACATACACACGCTCAAATTATTATTATCAAGTAACCCACCAGTTAAGGAAAACACGCATTACGAGCTCTAACAAATCAACATGCTGAAATGTAGGGAAATAAAAGTGAAGTTCTGAAGATTGATAGGAAGAAGAACGTTGGGCAGTAGGGGTAGTGGCAGGAAAGAATGGATACTTTTAATTCAATGAAGGCAGGGAGGAAGTATGTTGAATTGAAGAATGGTTTATTTAAGTGCCTAAAGGTTCCAGCATGTGTCAAGTCTAGGGAGTCGTTTAAATGGAGCAGTGTTTGCAATGTGCCCATAAAAACCAACCTTGAATGGTAAACTACCAAATACCAAATAACCAAAAAAACTACCAAATTGGCAAGTGTGCTCAGAAGAGGAAGACTGAACTTTTTTAGGTCGTCCACTTGAATCAAATACAAATTTCCTACCACCATATTGGCCTCAATGTTCATGGTAGTTGTGGTGAGGGCACAAGCCTTTAATATTTTTGCCGTTGGGAAAGGTGCAACAGTCATATTACTTTGAAAGTGATATCATTAATATTTAAAATGTGTGGTACTGCCATAGTTACTATCTAATAGTAGAAATTAGGGATTTATAATGTCTGCATTACCAATTTTTACTTGTGTTGAAAACAGTGTGATGGACTGATCAATTACTCTGTTGATACAAAGTTGTGGCTTATGTCATGCAAGTAAAATACCCCCTGGATCACCACGTATTGGATGGGGGGATTGATTGGCACAGGATTTGGGTGGAATTTATGGTTAATCTATCACAATTGATAATATTCCAGTTATGGAATTTTAAATCCCCAAGTTCCTTACTTGAAACTATTATTGAATCATTTCAGTAATTATTTAGTATTATCTAAAAGTAGTACAATGACCGAAACAATGAATGAAACCCCAATCATCTGATGGCACATTGTGCTTAGCAAGATTATACATTTTGAACTCTTGAAAATTGCCCAAAAATAATTATTTCTCTTTCTTTTTTCAGAAACTTGGATGGATTTGAAGAATCTTACTGGAGGATGACTGATGCTCCTGGGTGTGAGTAATACATATTTTTACTTAGCTTAAATTCATGGCGTATATATATAGCATTGGAAATTTGTTTCTATATTGGGCCATTAAGTAATGATAGACCTGTAGGAAATGAAATTTTTAGTAAATAAAACGTAGAATATATTAAATGAAACAACCTTGATAGGGTAAAGGAGGATGAGTGGATAAATTATGTCAAGAGAAATAAATGTCAGTCGGTCAGCAACTAGAAAGAGGAGGTTGATGATTGCAGGTCGAAGGTATACATGAAGAGGAGGCCGATGATTGCAGATTGAAGGCAAATATGAAGAGGAGGCTGATGATTGCAAATTGAAGGCATATATGAAGAGGAGGCTGATGATTGCAGATTGAAGGCATATATGAAGAGGAGGCTGATGATTGCAGATTGAAGGCATATATGAAGAGGAGGCTGATGATTGCAGATTGAAGGCATATATGAAGAGGAGGCTGATGATTGCAGATTGAAGGCATATATGAAGAGGAGGCTGATGATTGCAGATTGAAGGCATATATGAAGAGGAGGCTGATGATTGCAGATTGAAGGCATATATGAAGAGGAGGCTGATGATTGCAAATTGAAGGCATATATGAAGAGGAGGCTGATGATTGCAGATTGAAGGCATATATGAAGAGGAGGCTGATGATTGCAGATTGAAGGCATATATGAAGAGGAGGCTGATGATTGCAGATTGAAGGCATATATGAAGAGGAGGCTGATGATTGCAGATTGAAGGCATATATGAAGAGGAGGCTGATGATTGCAGATTGAAGGCATATATGAAGAGGAGGCTGATGATTGCAGATTGAAGGCATATATGAAGAGGAGGCTGATGATTGCAAATTGAAGGCATATATGAAGAGGAGGCTGATGATTGCAGATTGAAGGCATATATGAAGAGGACAAATGGAGTGGTACACAGGAGTCTGAAGGTGTTAGAGGTCAGTTTTTGTTACAAATCATACATTAACCTTCTTGGGATTTTTATAGGTAGAATATTTGAAACAACATCTCTTTGGAGGATCAGCTGTTAAGTGGATCAGAGGGGGGTCTGAGTAAATGATTTTATTTAGGCTGTACTTGCGAGGTTGATGGGGCAAGTAGTACTATTGATTAGTTTCATATATGAAAATGGAAAAGCAAATCACCTCCCCATGTCAAGTTTTTTTTGCCCACCCCCTCCATTTTCTTTACACAAAATTATTTTTTAAATTCCTCTGCTTAGAAGGATATCTTTACTTCTTGTTGATCTGTGAGTCAAGAGGAAGGTCATAGGTTTGAGGCTTTTCAGTGTGGGTTGCGGTAGAGAATAGAGAACATAAGTTGGAAAAAGAGAGAAGGAAAAATTTGAAAGTTGTAAATAAGATTGATGAAGAGAGTAAGCTTCTTGTGAAAATGGAAAAATGGAAGGGAAAGCAGGTGAAAGAAAATTTGAATGGTAGGGAGATGTGGAGACCATTTTAAAAATTATACTGCTCTGTAAACAAGGCGGACAAAGAAGTAAGATAGACGTTTTAGAAAATATGAATGCAGGCAGGTATCAGTTAGAAAATAACGTAGAGCAAGTCCACATGGTAATTAGAAGTAATTAGCTATTAGATCTGAAAATCTCTCTTGAAGCATGCAGAACACCATAAGATGAAATCATAGTGTTTGACATTCCACTTTTGTGCAATATCTTCCATTAATTATTACCTTAAGGCATAAGGGCATTTTACTCCTGATGACATACAACATTTGTGGGAGGATTGACATCATTCAACCACTATACATGGCTAATTTTGATGCACAACCATGCGAAAGGTCCGTAATAGCCAAAGTTATTTATGATGAAATGAATACTATGGGATTTCGACCACTTGCAAAGAAACAGTGATTGTGAGTTGTGGAAGGGCGTGAAAAATAACAGATGAAATGAGGCTCTCTGGTCAATTGCTTCTTCATTTCTAAAGATAATCAAATAAAACCATAATCAGTTAATAAGATTTTTTGATCCAATCTCAATTCGTTTAATCTCTCCTATAGGCACATGGTTTCACAGCTTCATGTCTCTTCTCTTTTACTCTGGCTTTCCTTGTTCCTCTGCCTTTCTCAGTTGCTATTCCATCGCTAATTTCATTGTCATGATGCCATTCTTTGAATTTCATCATTAGGTCCTAACTCCTTATTTATCATCCCCTTTTGTCCCCCCTTCAATCCAGTATTTCCTGATGATGATTTGTGATCTGCAACCACTTTTAATGAGTGAAGGTCTCTGAAGGAATTAAAGGGAAAATTTTCCTTTCCTCCTCTTGTCCCTTCTGTTTGTCCCACAAGTGTTGATGCCATCAACTCCTTCATCAATCTCATAGCACATTTTAAAATTTCCTGGACCTTAGTTAACAAGCTTTATCAATTGAAGGATAGATTGCATGTCTCTACATTGGTACTGATTAAATTGGTTAAAAAAGTAATGGTAATCAGTAAATAGTATTTTTTTATCCATTCCTTCGCTCAATCTATCCAATAGCCACATGGTGTCATACCTTCATGCTTCTTCTTTTTGGCTTTGTCATTGCTTGTTCCTCTGGCTTTCTCAGTTGCCATTCCATGCTAATTTCATTGTCATGATGCCTTTCTTAGAATTTGTTCTTTAGTACTGAACTCCTAGTGCCCCCTTCCTTCCAGTATTTCCTGATGATGATTTGTGATCTTCAGCCACTTTTAATGAGTCAAGATCTCTGAAGGAATTAAAGGGAAATTTTCCTTTCCTCCTCTTGCCCTTCTGTTTTTCCCACAAGTGTTGGTGCCTTCATCAATCTCGGAGCACATTCTCAAGCCTACTTGATAATTTGCAAGCACTCATCGTATGTTCTTGCAGACCATTTATCTGGTTCGTAATTAAATATTTATTCCATAGAATGTGTATTTTAAATTTTTATCCATATTTAGAGGTATCTACCAAATGAGTAGTGAATACATTTGATTTGAGAAATCAGTCATTCCTGATCTAATTCTTCTATGACTTCTTATTACCATCTCACACCCGTGATTAATCCGGGGAATGATGTGCGATAGTAAAGAAAGTAGTAGTCAATGGCAGTGATATTCCCTACCATTCACATCTTTAAGTTTTGTAACATTATAGGGGAAGAGCAAAATACTGATAGCTGTTCACAAGAGGCAC
Organism: Hetaerina titia; assembly: GCA_037158775.1. Taxonomy (NCBI): domain Eukaryota; kingdom Metazoa; phylum Arthropoda; class Insecta; order Odonata; family Calopterygidae; genus Hetaerina; species Hetaerina titia. The sequence goes on along the minus strand of CM073774.1, from coordinate 88,867,619 downwards.
GTGGAGGTACCTTACGTGTAGCAAACAGGGTATCTTCTGTTCAGGTATTGTTCTGAGTACACATGGGTAATTTGCTTTTAAAACTAAGCCATCGTTCAATAATAAATACTCTTCTTGAACCTGAAACCTCTCTTAGTGTCCCATGAATGCCAGATTGAGTCAGACATTATCCCTCGTGAGTAATTCACTAAAAATGACCTAATGCTTACATCTTTACCCCTTATAGCTCTGCTTCTTGAAAATGCATTTTCTTTCCTTTGGAGCCCATCATATTTCCTTCCAAAAGATCTTTTTCCTTGGCAGTTGGTATTCTGTCAAAGTACATATTCCTTTTAATTTCTTGCTGCACTGTGTCTAATGTTACTCGAAAAAATTCCACTGTGGCCAATGCCTCCATTTTCAAATAATGTTTAGCATACGACTGTTATCTAAATGAAATCTGACCATGTGACATGTTTCAACTCTCCATGGGTCTTATTCTCTAGTGTCATAACAGATCCTTAAAGTCATACCCTGCTGCCAAATATTTTCGCTAAATTTGCTAGTGTCATAACACGTCTTCCTTCATAATGCACCATAGGATCTCTCTTTCTTATATACAGTTACATTGAGATTAATATGGGCGACTGGTTCTTAAAAATATTTCATGCTCTCCTAGTTTCTTCTCTTGCATTGTGAGAATGACTTTGTCTCTGCAATAAATAGTTGATGGTCACTAAATTGCCAGCAGCAATCACTCTTTTCATTGGGTTAAGTGAAATAACCCCACTAATCCAAGGGTAGCCTGGCCATCACACTGCACAGTAAAAAAGTGCATCATTTCCCTGACAGTCTGCAACTCAGTTTTGCTATACATTTTAGTGAAACTTTATTGTCGCTTCCAGCAGTGTACTAGTAGGGCAGATGTAAGTGTTTCACTAATTTACAATAGGACTTTCAAGGGATACTTCAGCTCCAGTTCCATTGTCATGCCCTCAAACACTGTTATTTCTAGACAACACTCATTTTCAGTTTATTTTCCCTAAAGCAGTGATGCCGAAGCATTTTAATTCACATTGAATCATAAGGGTATGAAAAAATTTTACAATCAGATTCATACACATAAAAATGCCTGACCACTCAAGCCTTGTTGAGAAGGTTTAATATTCCACAATATATACATTTTTCCCATAAGTAGGACTCTAAAAGGGTGAATTGTTCCTCCTTTGTTGGAATGATTTGAAATTAGACAAAGTCTTTTATCAGCTGTCCTTTTCATCACTTTAATGAAGTTATTCCTCCATCTTTCTTGACCTGATTCATATATTTTGACCCTGGTTTACTTATTTATCTTATCCACTCAACGTTTCCCTACACAAGGTCTTACAAGATCCATGTCTCTACGTAGCTCAGATTTTATTTTCACTATGCTCTTCCACCATCATTTAAAATACCTGTATATTATACCGCTATATGTGCCCAACTTCTTTTACCATTTATTGGCAATGCCAAATCTTGATGGCATCCATTCTTCTGTTTATTCAAATGACAGAGATGACAAAGAGGAGGTATTAATGATGAGGGTTATAGGAATATAATATAGGAAGAATAAATAAATAAAGATGAAATAATAGAAAAAGTAAAATTAGATGTTGCAGTGCCATATTAATAGTTATTATCATGATTGAGGGTAGGGATCTGACTGGTTTATGTGAAGATAAGTGTACTGCATAGTCTGCACAGTATGTAAACAAAACTCAATTCAGTTGTTTCTAAAATTTTAATGAAAATAAATACATTAACGTAAATATTCCACACACCCCACATTAAGGCTTAATATTTGTATTTGAACACATTGTTAACCATTAGATGCAGTTTAATTATGTAGTCTCTGAGTATGGGAAATTGGAGTTTCACTAAGGCTAAACGCAGATGTAAGTTAAAGATCATAAAACATGAATATGTATAATCTGTGACAGTTTAACTCCTTATCTTCATTCAGTTGTTTTACAGAATACTTTATATGATGCCTAAGTATAATAATACCAACCTTACTATAATTTCTCAAATACTTCTAAACAATCTGTCTTTTTTTCTGTCATGCCATATCTTCTTATTGTGTTATTCAAAGCCTTTTGCATTATTGATTGCTCCTTAGCAAATATCTTTAAAACGATTGCTATTTAGAAATCATTGTATATATATATAAAGATAGGGATAGCAATTTCATTAAGGGCTCATTTCTTTCTTTAGAAAACATTGAATATTTATACCAAAAAAATACAAGGTAGATGAGAGAAAGAAATGGAGGAACGTAAATGTAGAGATAAGTAGAGGGAAGAATAAAGAATTCAATAATTAAATGAGCGAATTTTCTATGGAATTAGCAGAAGCAATACTTAGAGGAAGCATGTCATACCTTCATACATATTACCCTGCAAACCAGTGCTGTGGGTACGTGGCAGAGGGTGATTACTCATAGAATTACTTTTGTCCCAAATTACTTTACCCCCCTAACATTGCCAGGGCAATGCTATTCTGATCCCTTATGATTTCCGAGAAAAACAAAATTAAAACTCAATCTGTTCCACACTTAATCTCTTTGATTTTACAGACATAATCTCTCCTACCATAGCATAATGGGGCCTACTATTATTTTTTCAACATCTTAGCTACAGAAACTTGTAATTTGAAACTTGAAACTTTTGTAATTTAATGCACTGAATGGTTGAGGCCTTAACTTTGTAGAAATCCATGTTTAACTTAAGAAATTAAATATTTTTTTTTAGGTAATCTACCGGTTAAGGTAGGTTTTTGGATGGACACAACTATCAAATAAACATTTTGTGACTCCCCACCTAGCAAACTAATCTATATCAGGTCCCTCTTCATCTCGGTGTACTTCTTTCCTCCCTTCATCCCGTCCAACATCCCTATCCTGTTCCTGCCCTTACCTCGCTTGCCCAACATTCTCCCCTCTAATACCTTCTTCAACATTCCACTACCGCTCAATACGCCTTTCATCCATTTTTCCTGCCTCCATAGGATTTCTCTCAACAAACCCCTCTCCTCCCCCACCATTTCTAGTACTTCCTCATTTGTTTTCCTTTCGGTCCATTTCACCTTCTCCATTCTTCTCCACACCCACATTTCAAAAGCCTCCAATCTACGTCTATCCTCCTGCTTCAGCGACCACGTTTCCGCGCCGTACATAGCTACGCTCCATATCAGAGTTTTTACGAGTCTTGTCTTAACATCCCTACTCAACGTCCCCGTCATCAACTCCCTCCTCCTTGAGAAAGCCTCCTTGCCTAGCGCAATTCTGCTCCTTACGTCCCTACCACTTTGACCGTATTGGTCCAAAACACTTCCGAGATATGTAAACTGCTCTACCTGCTCTATACTTTCCCCGCCTATTTTAATATTTAGCTTAGCCTTTTTCTTTCTGGAAAATCGCATAACCTTTGTTTTATTAATATTGATTCTCATCCCATATTTATCGCACTGAACCTCCAATTCACTCAACAATGCTTGCAACCCCTTGGCTGACTGAGCAACTAATGCTTGGTCATCAGCAAACCTAACCGATTTTACGAGTTCCCCTCCGACTTTCATTCCTACCTCCAGTTCTTCCCATGCCTCTTTAATCAATTAAATATTATCTTTGCTTTTTCAGAAATAAAACTTTATTTGTCGACTAGTTTCGTTTACACTGTAACATCCTCAGGACTAGTGATTTTGTAATTTAATCTTACTCCAAGAGAAATTCCTAACCTTGTTCCATTAATAATTTTGATATACTACTCAGTCATAAAAATGTTTTATTATTCTTGGTGCTCTACGTTGAACAGCACCGCTGACAATGGGCAACCCTGCCTTCCACTGCCCATCTGGGCTCTCCGTTCCCCACTCGCACCTGAGCAGTCTCAGACATGTTCAGGTTGCGGATCAGTCTCGTGTCCCTCCAATCCATTCCAATTTTCTGCAATGCAAGCAATAATTTTCCCCAATTCACTCTATGAAAGGCTTTTTCGAAATCTACAAGACAGGAAAAAACGTTCTGATTGTATTCTATATTCCTCTCAATTAGTGATCGCATTACTGCAATGGAATCACACGTACCTCTTCCCTTCCTAAACCCAAACCGATCATCCCCTAAGTAATCATTTGCCTTACTCTCCATCCTTTTGTTGATGATCCTGAGGATAACTTTAGCTGTGTGGGATATCAAACTTATTGTTCTTTAATCCTCACACGAACACACACACCTTTTTCGGAATAGGAACTAAGCCAGATTCCTTCCTCATAGATACTATGAATCAGTCCATATAGAGTCTCCTTCCCAAATTTTCCTAAACATTTCAACAGTTCCACAGGAATGTTATCCACCCCCTTGGCTTTATTTGCTTTCATCTCCTTTAATGCCCTTTCTATTTCATCGTCGAGTATGCCTGGACCTAAGCTATCTTCTTCTACGTCATGTTCCTTTTCTATAACTAACCTTTTCGGCCTAAGTTCTCTTCATTACATTTATTTTTATGTACTACTGCATCATTGGTAAATAAATATTTCATACAATTCTGCATGCAGACAATAGAAGTAAATAAGAGGGGTAGGATAAAAATCCAAAGCAATAAATGTCTCATCCCATCCAACATCCCTATCCTTTTCCTGCCCTTATCATGTTTGCCTAATATTCTCTATTACCTTCCTCTATGAATATTCTATCAGTTACTTGCTCTATGTTGACTACGCTTCTTCCTACCTTTCAGTTCTATACCGTCATCCATTATTTTCTCTACAGCCTACTGATACTCCTTCCTCGTTAATCCATTTAATGCTTCTACATTCCATTTCCCAACCCTAATAACTATAATAAACTATTAAACATTTCACACTATTCTGTGTGCGGAAAATAGAGTAGATGAGAGGGGTATGAGACCAATCCAAAACTATTTATGTCTCGGATGTGAAATATTAATATAAGAGTTCATAAAATAGAGCAAGTGGAACAGCTCACCTAACTTGGAAGGATAGGTTGGTCACCTAATTTGGACTTGACTCCCACCTTCAATCATGCAGACAAATATTAATATGCCACTGAAATATCTAATTTTTCTTTTTCTATTATTTCAGGATAGTATATCTCCACCTGGCTGATGTTACGTGTATCTGCCTGTGCATCAATGCTCCTGTAAATGCCAACTCCCATATTTTATGAATGACCATGTAGGTTACTGAGTATTTCATCAATAACTCCTTGTATTACATAAAAAATTAATAAAACCTACAAAAAGGAAATGGTGTCTTTGCTTTGGATCTGAACACTGATGAATTTATCCTGCTTAATAAGCATTTTTTTCTATCTGTAATGAAATTTGTTGTTTTACCAATCAATGGCTAGTACTTTGTACACAATATTGGATGAAATCTCTCAATTAATTTCTTCTAATTATGTCCTAAATTTAAATGTCAAATAAATAAATAATGACAAATTCCTATTTCATGCTATGTCTTTAAACTGGTGATGGCTATCATCACAGCAAGAATTATTATTTAACCATCATTGGTGTTGGTGGAATAGAGTTGATAATGTGATAATTATGCAGTGTTCAATACACAACCAAAGATAGGTTCAATTTTGATATATTCAATGTTTGACTCCAAAAATGTCCCTTAGACCATAAATTTGATCATGTTCAGGAATGCTACTATTAACCAATGGACGTTAAAAAGCCATTGGTAGAGTTATGGTACAAAACAATCAATGAATTGTATGAACACTGAAGACAAGAAGAATGCAATACATTAATTTGATCAGAGAATTATTCATAAAAAATTACACAATTACTGGAAAGATCTTAACAATGCAATTAAATATTTTATGCATGCTGTATGCATTGATAAAAATTCAACAACTGAGGAGTTATCCTATCACCCTAGCAACCTATCCTTCAATTGATAAAGCACTTTAACTAAGGTCTGGGAATGAGTGGAAGCAAACAGGTGCAATTTTGCTTAATGTCGCAATCCTGAACTTTCATGGCCAAGATTCAATTCAGAGTGAACGGTAAGTAAATGAGGGAAAGTGTGTTTATCTAGTTGACTGAGATAGACATGCTATGGGTTCAACATGAATGAAAGTGTACAAGGAAGGCAAATTACAAAGGAAGCTATGAATCACATCATGGGAATGATATATAAGAATTGCCAATGATAAAAGGCAAAAGTGAATGGCCTGCATTGGAGATAAAGTAGAATTACAAGAAAAAATGTTCAATTATACATAGAAAAAATTTTTGAAATGGGGTCAATAATAACAAATGCCCTCCCATGGACTACAACCTTGTCGTGGTGGAAGGGCTTGTGTGTTCCGATGACCCCTAGAGCTGTGCTGGCGGGAGTAATAATAATTACTCCTGGAAGGGTCACCCATGCCAGATAGGTCGAAGGTTAGGAGCCAGACGAAAGGTAGTCCACGCAGCGTCTGTTCCTCAGTGAGGCGGCTGCAATGGCGTCTGACCCCAGTGGGGCGGCCATTAAGTGATGGTGTCACGTTAAAAACACTATTGAGGAAGGCAACGGGAAACCACCTCAATTATGATTCCCAAGAATATTATGATGGGCACTATAGATAATATGAGTCCTGGCAACTACGGGACACGGCCCAAGAGGCCGTGTGTCGTGCCCGGCAGCGGGAGAGGCAAGGCTTCCGCGGTCGTCATCCCACGAAACCCTTGCAGGGAAGAAATAACTTCAGCAGGACAGAAGACTCAGAAGAAGGCGAAAGTAGTTAGAATAGGAACCTGGAACGTCAGGACAATGTTGAGGAGAGGCAAATTAGAAAATATTAAGCGAGAGATGGAAAGAGGTAACATAGACGTTTTAGGCCTCTGCGAGGTGAGATGGAAGGATAGCGGGGATTACTGGAGTGACAATTATAGAGTAATATACAGCGGCGGGGATGAGAGCCAACGAGGGGTTGCCGTAATTTTAAATAAAGGGGTAGGAAGAAGCGTAGTCAACATAGAGCAAGCGACAGATAGAATTTTACTCGTAGAGATTAAAGCAGAGCCGACGAACTTGGTCATTATTCAGGTATACATGCCACCGAGCAACCACAAGGAGGAAGAAGTCGATAGGATGTATGATGAGTTAGAGGATATCATCGCGAGTGTTCCTGCAGGGAAACATTTGATAGTGATGGGGGATTGGAATGCGACGGTAGGCGAAGGAAGAGATGGTGGTGAGGTGGGGGACTATGGGTTAGGCACGAGGAATGAACGCGGGGAGAAAGCAATTGAATTCTGCAGGAGACAGGGGTTAGTCATCACTAACACATGGTTTAGACACCACAAAAGGCGTAGGTATACATGGAAAATGCCAGGTGACTCAGAAAGGTATCAGTTAGATTATATTATGGTTAGGCACAGGTTTAGGAACAGTGTGATAAATTCGCACAGTTTCCCAGGAGCGGATGCGGACTCTGACCACAATTTAGTTGTTATGAAATGTAATGTTCGTTTCAAGAAGATAAGGCAAGGCCGGCGCGTTAAAAAATGGAATTTAGAAGCAGTAAATGAATTAACGAGGAAGGAGTATCAGGAGGCTGTAGAGAAAATGATGGATGACGGTAAAGAACTGAGTACTATCGAAGAAAAATGGGAATGTATCAAGAAAGGGATACTGGAAGCCGCTAAAGACACTATAGGAACCGTTAACGGGAAAAGGATAAGGAAACCATGGGTAACGGATGAGATGATTGCAAAGATGAATGAGAGAAGAAGATGGAAAAATGTAAACACAGAGTTAGGCAAAATGAAGTACAAAGAGTTAAACAATAAATTGAGAAGGGCCACAAATAAAGCAAAAGAAGAATGGTGGAAAACGCAATGCCAGGATATGGAAAGTTTACAGAAGAAGGGTGAAATTGGTGCTCTATACAGCAAGGTTAAGTTATTATCGGGAAGTAAGAAGGCAAGAGCTGTGCTAACAGTTAAAGATAAATGGGGTAAGATAATAGTTGAACCAGGAAAAATCCAAGAGAGATGGAAGGAATATATAGAAACACTGTATGGTAAAGAACTTAGGCCGACAAGGTTAGACATAGAAAAGGAACATGACGTAGAAGAAGATAGCTTAGGTCCAGGCATACTCGACGATGAAATAGAAAGGGCATTAAAGGAGATGAAAGCAAATAAGGCTGTGGGGGTGGACAATATTCCTGTAGAAATGTTGAAATGGTTAGGGAAAGGTGGGAAAAAGGCCATATATGGACTGATTCGTAGTATCTATGAGGAAGGAATCTGGCCGGAAGATTTTGTGAGATCGGTGTTAGTTCCTATTCCAAAAAAGGCAAAGGCTTCGTCATGTGAGGATTACAGAACAATAAGTTTGATATCCCACGCAGCTAAAGTTATTCTCAGGATCATCAACAAAAGGATAGAGAGTAAGGCAAATGATTACTTAGGGGATGATCAGTTTGGGTTCAGGAAAGGAAGAGGTACGCGTGATGCCATTGCAGTAATGAGATCACTAGTCGAGAGGAATATAGAATACAATCAGGACGTTTTTGCCTGTTTTGTAGATTTCGAAAAAGCGTTTGATAGAGTGAATTGGGAGAAATTAATGCGTGTATTGCAGAAAATAGGAATGGATTGGAGGGACAGGAGACTGATCCGCAACCTGTACATGTCTCAGACTGCTCAGGTGCGAGTGGGGAACGGAGAGTCTGGATGGGCAGTGTTAGGAAGAGGTGTAAGGCAGGGTTGCCCATTGTCACCGGTACTGTTCAACGTATATGTAGAGGAAATGATTAAAGAGGCATGGGAAGAACTGGAGGTAGGAATGAAAGTCGGAGGGGAACTCGTAAAATCGGTTAGGTTTGCTGATGACCAAGCATTAGTTGCTCAGTCAGCCAAGGGGTTGCAAGCATTGTTGAGTGAATTGGAGGTTCAGTGCGATAAATATGGGATGAGAATCAATATTAATAAAACAAAGGTTATGCGATTTTCCAGAAAGAAAAAGGCTAAGCTAAATATTAAAATAGGCGGGGAAAGAATAGAGCAGGTAGAGCAGTTTACATATCTCGGAAGTGTTTTGGACCAATACGGTCAAAGTGGTAGGGACGTAAGGAGAAGAATTGCGCTAGGCAAGGAGGCTTTCTCAAGGAGGAGGGAGTTGATGACGGGGATGTTGAGTAGGGATGTTAAGACAAGACTCGTAAAAACTCTGATATGGAGCATAGCTATGTACGGCGCGGAAACGTGGTCGCTGAAGCAGGAGGATAGACGTAGATTGGAGGCTTTTGAAATGTGGGTGTGGAGAAGAATGGAGAAGGTGAAATGGACCGAAAGGAAAACAAATGAGGAAGTACTGGAAATGGTGGGTGAGGAGAGGGGTTTGTTGAGAGAAATCCTATGGAGGCAGGAAAAATGGATGAAAGGCGTATTGAGCGGTAGTGGAATGTTGAAGAGGGTAATAGAGGGGAGAATGTTGGGCAGGCGAGGTAAGGGTAGGAACAGGATAGGGATGTTGGACGGGATGAGGGGAGGAAGGAAGTACACCGAGATGAAGAGGGACCTGACATAGATTGGTTTGCTGGGTGGGGAGTCACAGAATGTTTGTTTGATAGTTGTGTCCATCCAAAAACCTACCTTAACCGGTAGATTACCTAATAATAATAACAAATGATGCTGAGAGAAATAAGGATCGGAATATCAATAGCAAAAAGAGATTCGGCCAAAGAAAAACTGCCTCAAAAGAATAAAATATTAGCCTAGAATTAAGGTAGAAAATAATAAGTTTCTCTTTGGAAGCACTCTCCATTGAGGATGTGCGATCTGGTCCATACATAAGGAATAAACAGAAGAATGGATGCCATCAAGATTTGGCATTGCCAATAAATGGTAAAAGAAGTTGGGCACATATAGCGGTATAATATACAGGTATTTTAAATGATGGTGGAAGAGCATAGTGAAAATAAAATCTGAGCTACGTAGAGACATGGATCTTGTAAGACCTTGTGTAGGGAAACGTTGAGTGGATAAGATAAATAAGTAAACCAGGGTCAAAATATATGAATCAGGTCAAGAAAGATGGAGGAATAACTTCATTAAAGTGATGAAAAGGACAGCTCATAAAAGACTTTGTCTAATTTCAAATCATTCCAACAAAGGAGGAACAATTCACCCTTTTAGAGTCCTACTTATGGGAAAAAATGTATATATTGTGGAATATTAAAACTTCTCAACAAGGCTTGAGTGGTCAGGCATTTTTATGTGTATGAATCTGATTGTAAAATTTTTTCATACCCTTGTGATTCAATGTGAATTAAAATGCTTCGGCATCACTGCTTTAGGGAAAATAAACTGAAAATGAGTGATGGCTAGAAATAACAGACTTTGAGGGCATGGCAATGGAACTGGAGCTGAAGTATCCCTTGAAAGTCCTATTGTAAATTAGTGAAACACTTACATCTGCCCTACTAGTACACTGCTGGAAGCGACAATAAAGTTTCACTAAAATGTATAGCAAAACTGAGTTGCAGACTGTCAGGGAAATGATGCACTTTTTTACTGTGCAGTGTGATGGCCAGGCTACCCTTGGATTAGTCGGGTTATTTCACTTAACCCAATGAAAAGAGTGATTGCTGCTGGCAATTTAGTGACCATCAACTATTTATTGCAGAGACAAAGTCATTCTCACAATGCAAGAGAAGAAACTAGGAGAGCATGAAATATTTTTAAGAACCAGTCGCCCATATTAATCTCAATGTAACTGTATATAAGAAATAGAGATCATATGGTGCATTATGAAGGAAGACGTGTTATGACACTAGCAAATTTAGCAAAAATATTTGGCAGCAGGGTATGACTTTAAGGATCTGTTATGACACTAGAGAATAAGACCCATGGAGAGTTGAAACATGTCACATGGTCAGATTTCATTTAGATAACAGTCGTATGCTAAACATTATTTGAAAATGGAGGCATTGGCCACAGTGGAATTTTTTCGAGTAACATTAGACACAGTGCAGCAAGAAATTAAAAGGAATATGTACTTTGACAGAATACCAACTGTCAAGGAAAAAGATCTTTTGGAAGGAAATATGATGGGCTCCAAAGGAAAGAAAATGCATTTTCAAGAAGCAGAGCTATAAGGGGTAAAGATGTAAGCATTAGGTTATTTTTAGTGAATTACTCACGAGGGATAATGTCTGACTCAATCTGGCATTCATGGGACACTAAGAGAGGTTTCAGGTTCAAGAAGAGTATTTATTATTGAACGATGGCTTAGTTTTAAAAGCAAATTACCCATGTGTACTCAAAACAATACCTGAACAGAAGATACCCTGTTTGCTACACGTAAGGTACCTCCACGTGCCTCTTGTGAACAGCTATCAATATTTTGCTCTTCCCCTATAATGTTACAAAACTTAAAGATGTGAATGGTAGGGAATATCACTGCCATTGACTACTTCTTTCTTTACTATCGCACATCATTCCCCAGATTAATCACGGGTGTGAGAAGGTAATAAGAAGTCATAGAAGAATTAGATCAGGGATGACTGATTTCTCAAATCAAATGTATTCACTACTCATTTGGTAGACACTTCTAAATATGGATAAAAATTTAAAATATACATTCGGAATACGGAATAAATATTTAATTACGAACCAGATAAATGGTCTGCAAGAACAAACGATGAGTGCTTGCAAATTATCAAGTAGGCTTGAGAATGTGCTCTGAGATTGATGAAGGCACCAACACTTGTGGGAAAAACAGAAGGGCAAGAGGAGGAAAGGAAAATTTCCCTTTAATTCCTTCAGAGATCTTGACTCATTAAAAGTGGCTGAAGATCACAAATCATCATCAGGAAATACTGGATTGAAGGGGGGACAAAAGGGGATGATAAATAAGGAGTTAGGACCTAATGATGAAATTCAAAGAATGGCATCATGACAATGAAATTAGCGATGGAATAGCAACTGAGAAAGGCAGAGGAACAAGGAAAGCCAGAGTAAAAGAGAAGAGACATGAAGCTGTGAAACCATGTGCCTATAGGAGAGATTAAACGAATTGAGATTGGATCAAAAAATCTTATTAACTGATTATGGTTTTATTTGATTATCTTTAGAAATGAAGAAGCAATTGACCAGAGAGCCTCATTTCATCTGTTATTTTTCACGCCTTTCCACAACTCACAATCACTGTTTCTTTGCAAGTGGTCGAAATCCCATAGTATTCATTTCATCAGAAATAACTTTGGCTATTACGGACCTTTCGCATGGTTGCTCAAAATTAGCCATGTATAGTGATTGAATGATGTCAATCCTCCCACAAATGTTGTATGTCATCAGGAGTAAAATGCCCTTATGCCTTAAGGTAATAATTAATGGAAGATATTGCACAAAAATGGAATGTCAAACACTATGATTTCATCTTATGGTGTTCTGCATGCTTCAAGAGAGATTTTCAGATCTAATAGCTAATTACTTCTAATTACCATGTGGACTTGCTCTACGTTATTTTCTAACTGATACCTGCCTGCATTCATATTTTCTAAAACGTCTATCTTACTTCTTTGTCCGCCTTGTTTACAGAGCAGTATAATTTTTAAAATGGTCTCCACATCTCCCTACCATTCAAATTTTCTTTCACCTGCTTTCCCTTCCATTTTTCCATTTTCACAAGAAGCTTACTCTCTTCATCAATCTTATTTACAACTTTCAAATTTTTCCTTCTCTCTTTTTCCAACTTATGTTCTCTATTCTCTACCGCAACCCACACTGAAAAGCCTCAAACCTATGACCTTCCTCTTGACTCACAGATCAACAAGAAGTAAAGATATCCTTCTAAGCAGAGGAATTTAAAAAAGTAATTTTGTGTAAAGAAAAAGGAGGGGGTGGGCAAAAAAAACTTGTCATGGGGAGGTGATTTGCTTTTCCATTTTCATATATGAAACTAATCAATAGTACTACTTGCCCCATCAACCTCGCAAGTACAGCCTAAATAAAATCATTTACTCAGACCCCCCTCTGATCCACTTAACAGCTGATCCTCCAAAGAGATGTTGTTTCAAATATTCTACCTATAAAAATCCCAAGAAGGTTAATGTATGATTTGTAACAAAAACTGACCTCTAACACCTTCAGACTCCTGTGTACCACTCCATTTGTCCTCCTCATATATGCCTTCAATCTGCAATCATCAGCCTCCTCTTCATATATGCCTTCAATCTGCAATCATCAGCCTCCTCTTCATATATGCCTTCAATTTGCAATCATCAGCCTCCTCTTCATATATGCCTTCAATCTGCAATCATCAGCCTCCTCTTCATATATGCCTTCAATCTGCAATCATCAGCCTCCTCTTCATATATGCCTTAAATCTGCAATCATCAGCCTCCTCTTCATATATGCCTTCAATCTGCAATCATCAGCCTCCTCTTCATATATGCCTTCAATCTGCAATCATCAGCCTCCTCCTCATATATGCCTTCAATCTGCAATCATCAGCCTCCTCTTCATATATGCCTTCAATTTGCAATCATCAGCCTCCTCTTCATATATGCCTTAAATCTGCAATCATCAGCCTCCTCTTCATATATGCCTTCAATCTGCAATCATCAGCCTCCTCTTCATATATGCCTTCAATCTGCAATCATCAGCCTCCTCTTCATATATGCCTTCAATCTGCAATCATCAGCCTCCTCTTCATATATGCCTTCAATCTGCAATCATCAGCCTCCTCTTCATATATGCCTTCAATCTGCAATCATCAGCCTCCTCTTCATATATGCCTTCAATCTGCAATCATCAGCCTCCTCTTCATATATGCCTTCAATTTGCAATCATCAGCCTCCTCTTCATATTTGCCTTCAATCTGCAATCATCGGCCTCCTCTTCATGTATACCTTCGACCTGCAATCATCAACCTCCTCTTTCTAGTTGCTGACCGACTGACATTTATTTCTCTTGACATAATTTATCCACTCATCCTCCTTTACCCTATCAAGGTTGTTTCATTTAATATATTCTACGTTTTATTTACTAAAAATTTCATTTCCTACAGGTCTATCATTACTTAATGGCCCAATATAGAAACAAATTTCCAATGCTATATATATACGCCATGAATTTAAGCTAAGTAAAAATATGTATTACTCACACCCAGGAGCATCAGTCATCCTCCAGTAAGATTCTTCAAATCCATCCAAGTTTCTGGAAAAAGAAAGAGAAATAATTATTTTTGGGCAACATTCAAGAGTTCAAAATGCATAATCTTGCTTTCGGTCATTGTACTACTTTTAGATAATACTAAATAATTACTGAAATGATTCAATAATAGTTTCAAGTAAGGAACTTGGGGATTTAAAATTCCATAACTGGAATATTATCAATTGTGATAGATTAACCATAAATTCCACCCAAATCCTGTGCCAATCAATCCCCCCATCCAATACGTGGTGATCCAGGGGGTATTTTACTTGCATGACATAAGCCACAACTTTGTATCAACAGAGTAATTGATCAGTCCATCACACTGTTTTCAACACAAGTAAAAATTGGTAATGCAGACATTATAAATCCCTAATTTCTACTATTAGATAGTACCTATGGCAGTACCACACATTTTAAATATTAATGATATTACTTTCAAAGTAATATGACCGTTGCACCTTTCCCAACGGCAAAAATATTAAAGGCTTGTGCCCTCACCACAACTACCATGAACATTGAGGCTAATATGGTGGTAGGAAATTTGTATTTGATTCAAGTGGACGACCTAAAAAAGTTAAGTCTTCCTCTTCTGAGCACACTTGCCAATGAATCAAATTTTACGAGCAAATATTTTTTGGATATTACTTCCCAAAAACACAAATTAAAAGATATATCAATAAATATTAATATTATTTGGTAGTTTACCATTCAAGGTTGGTTTTTATGGGCACATTGCAAACACTGCTCCATTTAAACGACTCCCTAGACTTGACACATGCTGGAACCTTTAGGCACTTAAATAAACCATTCTTCAATTCAACATACTTCCTCCCTGCCTTCATTGAATTAAAAGTATCCATTCTTTCCTGCCACTACCCCTACTGCCCAACGTTCTTCTTCCTATCAATCTTCAGAACTTCACTTTTATTTCCCTACATTTCAGCATGTTGATTTGTTAGAGCTCGTAATGCGTGTTTTCCTTAACTGGTGGGTTACTTGATAATAATAATTTGAGCGTGTGTATGTTGAGAGAGGGTGAACAGGGGCAGAGAAGAGAGTAGAGCTGTGAAAAGAGAGTAGGCATCTTACTAAATGTATAACTTTATGGAATTATTTTCTACGTAATTCTTTTGCTCTACTTATGAGACTCCCTAAACTGACGATTTCTGATAACCCCTGGTGGAACATGCAGCCGCATTTTGTGATTAATAGATATTGGAATAAAGCGATTAATCAGAATTTATCATGGCCAATAGCATTACTGACGCAGTAATGTATAATAATCGTTCACCTTGCTGCTTGCTGAACCTTGAATTTCTTTAATCGTGGCTCTCATATAATAGTGATAGGAACACACTAAAAAGTTGCAAAATATCCCATCTTAAGAGACTCAATCGACCCAACCGTCAGCATGCACACACCGTACTTCGAACCCTTCGGGAGGATTCTACGGATTCAGTTGCAGCGCATGCTGATAGCACTGGGAGCTATTAAGTCAGGATATTCTCAGGCATATGGTCGACCCTCGCCATGGTCAATCATGCTCGGTTAATCAATAGCGTAATGGCCACTCGGCTACCGACGCTCCGAACACTCCCAACCACAGCGTATACCTACCCGATATTGGAAATGAGTCTGAATATATACCTAGTACTTCAGGAAGGTTGTGTATGTGAGGATTAACGTTGGCAGTTTTTTTAAACCTACATTGTTCTCGTAATAAATTCTCTACCAGAGTTTCAAAATAATGTGTGTGATGTGCATAGAAAACGACACGGAACCATCACTTTAGTATTCGGTTTCGAACCCGCGTTCTCCGCAAACCAATGCCTTAATTTAGTTTGCTTGATTCTTACACTCAAGCCACGGGCGCCATTGCCCACACAGTCACCATTTGGCTGCGCATGGCAAAATATTTGCAGCGGCGTTTAAATTCCACCGCCAAGCCTCTCCAGTCGACCAAACCCCCTTCCTCCCCGGGATCGTTTCCACTCTCGCCTTCCTCACTCCACGCCCCTCCCTCCGCCTACCGCCGCATTCCATTCAATGTTCACAATCTCTACGAATGTCATTCGGTTATGCTTTTTTATGATATTTCAAGAACAAGGACAAGAGAATTTTTAATTTTATTTTATACACGCTTCACATTATCTTTAGGCATACGAATTTGAAGCTACCCTGCTCAGGTAAATAGTTTTCCTGTTACCTGACAAGGGATTGGCCAGTCATTACTCCTATCATTCTTTTCACTTATTGGCTAAGGCTTTGATGTTATCTCCGTAATCGTTGCCGCGACCGGTAATAAATCGACTTGAATCGGGCACTTTCCTGGAATCCCCCAACACCACTCCGGCGAGGAGATAAATTCTTCTTCAACTAACACCTTGGGAAGCCACGATTATTTCATCCTTTTATTCGGGGGCGACGAAGTGCCTGTTGAACAAGTAGTTGAATGCAGAATATGTCTCGGCTGATCGAAACATTCTGGGAAATTTTACGAGTTTATCTCAGCTTGCCTGCGTCTCAGAATCACGGATCCCTATTTTTTAGCGAATCTACCGGTTAAGGTAGGTTTCGAATGGACCAAATTTTGCTACTCCTAACCCTACAAGCCCTTCTTCATCTCTGTGTACCTCCTTCCTCCCATCTAACATCGCTATCCTTTTCTTTTCTCGTTTGCTTAACATTATCCTCTCTATCACAGTCGCAGACGAGGAGATTTTTCCAAAATACTTCGAAAATTACAGAAGGGACAAAGAGAAAAAGATCTTCCCAAAGGAAAAAATTAGACCGGCCTTTTACAATAAAACTAATTTAAGCAACATGTTATGCCACACGAAAGACCACGTTGAACCACTACACATGCAACGACTGCAACCGGATATACATTGGCCAGACGGGGAGGATATTTGAAACAAGAATAAAAGAACACCGAGCTTGTTTTAAAAATAACCTCTCCGCATCACTCTTCGCCAAGCACTTGAGAGATTGTGGCCACACCAGCGATTTCACTACCGAATTTCTACACTTTGAATAAAGAATAAAGGCCACCGTCTTGATGCGCTGGAGCAGTTGGAAATCCTTCAACACACGAATTACGGGGAAGATGTTTTGACCAACGATTTTTCTTTACCCTTCACATTCCCCGTTATTGTTTTTTCCCTCGCCCCCTGCCAACTCACCTGAAACCTGCGCTCCGTTCCTTATTGCTTATGTTGTTGTTCATCACTTTACCTAATAGGCATTTGAAATTATTTCATAGCCACTGCCTCATTAGGACGAAGCCTCGTCCCCATAGTCCTTGTACTTATAAAAACCTACGATGATATAGTCTAACTACTACTTCTATACTATATTCCTTTCTACGGTTGCTCGGTGGCATGAAGTCCTCAACAATTTCCAAGTTAGTTTATTTAGCTTTCAAATACTAATCTAATAATAAAATACTATCAGTCGCTATATCTATGTAAAGGACGCTTCTTCCTGCCTGTTCGGTATTATCGCCACCGACCGCTCTTCCCCATAGCTTAATTTTATTTCATTCCTATCACTCCCATTAGTACGGTAATGCTGCTATTATTTTCACGGGTGAAATGAAATTCTTTTTGGTCGAGTGCATGGAGTGTTAAAACGTGTAAGTCTGGAGGCCTAGAGAAGGAGCAGCAATTCACGTTTAGTTTATTAGATCACAATAAGATGCACCAAACAACGTCAATGTTAATATTATCAATAATAATATTGACATTATGTTTACGTCTGATTTCCTTTGCTTTTGCATTTCTCCTTTGGTGGGTTAAACCCTGACGCCACCTTTTGTCCAAAGAAATGGGGACGGGGATACATAAAAGACCCGCAAATCTCAGTGTGAATTACGTTTCCTCGATAGTTCAAGTGGTTAGAGCATTGGTCAGGCAAGTGGAATCATCCGGTGTTCAAATATTTTAGCACTTGTGACCTGCTCCATTCCGCTTCACCCACCCATGTACTGTGTTCGTCCTATATTTGTGTTCTTATCCCTTTTCCTTAGGGATATGCTTCGATAGCTCAAGTGGTTAGAGCATCCGCCCGCCAAGTGGAGAGATTCGGTGTTCAAGCCCCGGTCGAAGAAATATTTTTCCACTCGTGGTCCGCTTGAATCCTCCTTCCCCACCTCTCCTGTATTCGTCCTTCATGTGTGCTCCTATCCCCTTTCCTTATATATATATATATATATATATTCTTAATCTTCCTTCTCCGCCTCAAACCATAGACTTTTAGCCCCCCCCTCTTCCTAGCTCAACCAATCCTTTCTTTCCTACCTCCTCTTCCCCTCCGCCCAGAGATATGTATATATGCTGTTCTTGGCTTGTATTTTTACCTGATGAACTGAGGAGACCTGAGCTGATGACCTGACTGTGCGACGCAACGATTTGGACTTATCGGCTTCCTCACTCTCCCGGTACCGACCTTACTCTTCATTACGGAACAACTCTATTGGGTAGTGGACGGTCCTTTTAGGACCACACACACTATACTCACACTTGGGCAACTGAGTCATTCTCAGCCGTAGCTCTGGTGGTGGGAGGCTAACTGAGTACCTCCTTCTCACTTGCCAGAGGCAATCGTGCTGCGTCCTCATAGGTCGTCTTGTCCGGTTACCTCTGGAAGGGAACTCCGCTCCACCAGGCAAAACCAATATCAGAGAGCAATCAGAAAGGGAAGCCATCCGGAGTGCAAACCCTAATGCAGAGCTCCCACGTATTGATCCCCACCCACTACCGCTCTACCAAGTCCGACTCCAGGACTCCTCCCGTTCTAAAGACTTTTTAGAACTAAAATCTGAACTTCACCTCAAGACCTCCTTATAACCGTACAGACCTCCACCTGGACCCCCACAGTGTCTGAGTTGCCAACGCTACGGGCACACCTACAAAACGTGCGGCCTCCCTCCTCGGTGCGTTAAATGCGCTGGCAACCACCATTACAGAGAATGCCAGAAACCCAAAACTTCTCCAGCCAAATGCGTCAACTGTGGTGGACCACTCACCGCAAACTTTCGAATATGTATTGTTCACCGTGAACTTCTCCTCAAATTACACAACAAAAGAGAAGCCTTGCAACTACAGCCGACTCGCAAACACTCGCAGCAACCGAACTTAAATATTAATTCGCAATCGTTTCCTCCTCTCAAAAACCCTTGGCACAACCATCGAACCGAAACCGTTGAGACCCTTCAGTCATCGTTCAACCTTCCCCCAGCCTCCGATCAACACCATCCGTCACCCTCCAAGCAACATCTTCCGCCAATAAACGACCAATGATCAACCACAAATATTAGAACTGCTCTATTGAGCATAATCACGATACTTCTCTCTCTTTCCGACAATAAAACCCTTACTAGTATCATCACTTTATACCAGCCCTTCTGCAGCTCGTTAATGGCGCCTAATTCACAAATAACCGCCCATGTGCTTAAACTTCTACAATGGAACATAAACGGCATTAATAATAAAAAAACATGAGCTAAGCCTATTAATAACCAATCATAATCCAGACATCATCCTCCTTCAAGAAACCAAACTCAAGAACAGCCGAACTTTCAACTGCCGTGTAATCAGAAAAGATAGGGCAAATGCTGCTGGAGGAGGGGTTATGGTTCTATCCAAAACTAGCCTGCTCTCCACAGAAATACAACCCCCCTCCACCCAAAAACTGGAACCTTCTGGAATAGCAATGAAAGGAGCTACTGGGACCCTACATATCTGGTCAGCCTACTTTCCACCTTCATCTTCTAAGTCAGACTCTCCTGACTTATCTTCTAAGCTTCTATTCACCAAAAATCTCGCTATTCACTCACCACCTTTCCCCACCCACTTTCATCACCACCCCCATTCCTCCGATATCCTGGATGCAGTTCTTTCATCCGCAAATGTTACATTTCAAATCATTAACCTCGACAACTCTGCCTCCGACCACAGCCCCATATTTTACTGTGTTCCTACCATTTCCTACCTACAACCAGAACCCATAAGAAGAATTAACTGGAGACATTTTAAAGAAAACTGCTTGGCCATCAATCTCGTTGCTCCTATCACTAATACTCCAGACAACATAGAAAAAGCATCTCAAGATTTCACAAGTACCCTGACCAACGTCATCCATCGTTCCTGCTACCCTCCTTCTCCTATCTCCATCGCAGGTCCCACGCCACCTCCGAATATTCTGCGCCTAATTTCGCTCTGAAACAAGGCCAGAACCCTATGGCAACGCACTCATCTCCGCCAAGATAAAAACCGCTTCTGTGCACTCCGAAACCTGGTAACATCCCAAATTTGAACACATACAGAAAAAACTTGGCATGACAAAATAAGCTCACTCTCACATGAGGACCACTCGGTTTGGATCCTAGCCCGCAGCCTATGCAGGAGAGAGCTACCCACCCCGCCAATACTACATAATGGGAGAGCACTAAACGATGACAGCGACAAAGCAAATGCCTTTGCCGACTTAAAAAAGATAAAACGTCATTGTTGGACTCAGAAGCCTCCAACAGCGTTTCTACCCTTTCCCTTTTCCCCCTCCCTCCATTCCCGGAAATTACACCTCAAGAACTTATAGGCGTGGAAAACGGCCAAAATTATCCTCTTTCCAAAACCCGATAAAACCTTTCTGATATCCTTAACTATAGACCCATTAGCCTGCTCCCCTGAATGGGCAAACTCCTAGAAAAATGTAAGGCCTGGCACGCTGGCCTGATACATAAACTGCTCAAAACTGATATATCAATGTATCTAACTAAGATCATCCACTCTTTTCTTTCTAACCGCACGTACTTTGTAGCCGTTAACAAAGCCAGATCAACTACCCGATCCATCACAGCAGGCGTACACCAAGGATCCATTCTGTCACCCGTTCTTTTTAACATCTTCATTAACGATCTCCCCTCACATCCAAAAACTGAAAGCTACCTCTATGCGGATGACACTGCTTTTGCTACAACTTCCTTCGACCTTAATCATGCTGCAGAAAATATCCAAGAACACTTAGACAGCATAGAAAACTGGATGAGTGACTGGAAACTTACCTTTAACCGAACAAAATTCATCTACGTCAATTACGCCAGAAAATGGAAGAAACCTAACTACATCCCCATTTACTACGGCAAGGAAAAGATCCCCCAGGCGTCATCGGCCAAATTTCTTGGTGTACAACTGGACAAGAAACTCACTTGGCAAGCACACACCCAATATGCACTTAACAAGGCCAACGCGGCCTTTTTCTCAATCTATCCCCTCATAAAGCGCACGAGTCCCCTCCGTCTTCTTACTAAGGTACTTCTGTTCAAATCCATGATACGACCTATCTTAACCTACGGTTATCCAGCCTGGGGATCTGTAACTGCAAAAAACCTGAACAAACTGACACGCTTTCAAAATAAAATCTTGCGAACTCTTACTGACGCCCCTTGCTTCGTCCGAAACTCAGACATTCACAAAGACCTCAAAATACCGAACCTACCAACCTATCTAAGCGACCTAGCCCTATCATTTCAGGAAGCAATAGGAAATACTGGTAACCCTCTCATAGACGCTTTATGGGACTATTCTGATAATTCCCATTTTAAATACAAACGTGCAAAAACAAGTCTAAATGAATCCTAATAATCACCAAATATAAAATTGACATCAGCTGCAATTATATATACTCCTTAGCTTAATTTTACCCTTAAGCCACTTATATCACACAACCGTTTATCAGCATAGCTGGATATCGGTATAAAATGCGCCTAATGGCGCAGTACTTAAGCATCAGTCACTCAGTCATTTTTACCTGATGATGTTATGTTATAACGAAACCTGGTTCGTGAAAATAAAAAGTTTATGTGGAAAAGCAAAATGGTTTGATTTATAAAAAAGTCAGTAAGAAGATTTTCCACCAAGTTACGCCAGAAACTGTTTTATTTATACGAGAATTACATTCGGAGGGTATTTAAATCATATCATCATTCATCTACACTCGGGAAAAACTATAGTTTTACTGCATGAGGTAAGGACAAGGAGTCACGCCAGTCAGTTTTGTGTTTTTGCACCACACTCGTTAAACCAGTAAGTGCTAAAACCCACTAAATGATTAATATCCTTGATCTATTAGCAACAAATTTATCCGATGACGTCCTAAGTACAGCAATACTTGAAGGACTAATAGGATACAGAATTGTGCTAGTTAAAATTAATTTGATTATTGGGAAAAATGAGAAACCCAAAAAAATTTACTTTCTTGGCCGGGTCTTTAAGACGGATTAAAGGGTGATCTGCTGCAGTGCCTAGTTAATTGGAAAGTGACACGACGGAACCTAAATAGTACAATGTAGAAGTACGTAAAGCATTAAAACACTAAAGAACATGGTATTAAAAAATGAGGAGATCACATAAGGACGAGTATATCAATGAACAAAATGAAATAATAAATTACTATAACATAGCTAAAGCGTTAAAAAGGAATGCATATCGCCAGCCGTGAAGAAACAGCAAAAGCCTGGTGAATATTTGGGCAATAACCCACAAGTATTTTGGTCATTGGAGGTTCAGGGAAGTATGTCCACAGTGCCATCCCTAATTACCAGCGGACGAAAACTTACCACCAATTTAGAAAAAGCTAGCACATTACACCATAATTTTCATAACATTTTTAATAATCGTTCACAGGAAAAATTAGAGTCGCTACCCGATCTCCCTATCCATGACCATATATCTGAAATTGTAATATCTTCTCCTGGAAACGAACGCCAGCAGTTCAGACAAATATCCAGGCCGTAATCACATCTCTCCTCGTGTATAAAAAGCAATGGCCTCAGAAATAGTTCCTCAATTGAAAACAATATTTAATCAATTCCTAAATGATAGCGTAGTACCCAAATGAACTAGGAAACAGGGCATTGCGATACCATTGGAGGGAGTAATACCGGAGCAACCGTAGTTTATAATACAGTTGAATGAACTGAGGTAATTTGAGGGAGGCTAACTATCTGAAGAGGTTAAAGACATATTACAGATATCGTAGCGGGAGGACTCGGGGGCAGGAACGTGGGGGGTGAGTCCACTCATCCCCTTCTTTAACTCTCTGGGCCCGCCCTACTAGAACATCAACGGATGAGTCGATCCACCCTTTGAACAAGCCTCGAAAGCGCGGCAGTTTTGATGCTCGGGGAGTCCGATCCTAACCGCGCCTTCATTGAGTCTGCGACCTCGCAAAACTTGGCTTCCCCGGACTTCCACCGCACAGCTATTTCGTCGGTCTCCTCTCATTTTTATTAGATAATCTACTTTTAAGGTAGGTTTGGAATGGTTATAACTATCAAATAAATGTTTTGTTTCACCCAACAAAACACAACCCAACATAATGCTCTACAACAAGTAATCCCATCTTAATCCCTTTGCATAGTTTTTTATAATTACCTATAGCACGATATCGTGGACCTGAATAAAAAAAATTTCCACCGTATAAAGATTCTTTCTAGTACTGGTTTATTTTTTTTCTCCTATCTTTCTACCTCCTCATGCGATTTACATGAACATTTATTTCTCCTTTCTTCCTCCATGGCCAAATATTCTCTTATCACATTCCTCGATAAGCCACTATAAACACCCTAAGCCCACCCCCTTGCTTTTCCAGCTTAAGGAATATCCCTAGAAGTTTCCTCTCATTCCCTGATGTATCGAACTCTCATTTCGTCGCATTCTTAGTCTTTCTCCATTTCCATATCGCCAAGCCGGAGTCTTCTTGCGGCAAATACCAATAGTCCATGAATAACTGCGCTCCGTTACTTATTGTTTATTTTGTTCTTCATCACTTTACCTAATAGGCATTTGTAATTATTTCATAGCCACTGCCTCATTAGGGCGAAGCCTCGTACCCATAGACCTCGTACTCAGAAAAACCTGCGATGATATGGTCTAACTACTACTTCTTTCTACGGTTGCTCGGTTGCATGAAGTCCTGGACAATTTCCAAGTTCGTTAATTTAGATTTCAAATCTACCAATAAAATCCTATCAGTCGCTATCTCTATGTAAAGGACGCTTCTTCCTGCCTATTCGGTATTATTGCCACTGCTCTTCCCCATAGCTTAATTTTATTTCATTCCTATCACTCCCATTAGTACGGTAATGCTGTTATTATTTTTACGGGTGAAATGAAATTCTTGTTGGTCGAGTGCATGAAGTGTTAAACCGTGTAAGTCTGGAGGCCTAGAGAAGGAGCAGGCCGGAGGAGGGCGGCGGAGGAGGATGAAATAATGTGTATAAAGGGAGCAATTAGTGTCCAATATTAATACCTTGGTGATTCGAAGAATACAGGAGCCAGATGAAAGCTTGCTCTAGTGTTTTGAGTTTCAGTGGAGGGTCTGAGGGTGGGAGGGATGCTAGGATGGATACTTTATAGTATTGGTCAAAGGGAGTGTTGTGTTCGGAGGCGTGTTAGGGGTTTGGGAGCATATCAATCAGGGAGGAATTGTTACATGAGGCTCAATGGTTATTGATTCTAATATTAAGGGGTGTGGTACACTGGCCAATATAAAAGGCAGGGCGAAATTGCACTTGACTAGGTAAACAACATTGCTGGAGGTACATGAGTAGTAGGGAATTGGTGGAAAAGAGTTAAAGAGCGGGTAAGAGAGGGATGGGATTCTGGATTGGAGAATAGGACATGTTTTGCCTCTAGGCTTATTGAAGGGCCAGGGAGTGATTTTGGTACGGGGCGAGGACTTAAGAAGTGGATTGGTTAATTTTAGAAGATCTGATAGATTGGCAGGGCGTTTGAAAGTGACAGCAGGGCATTTGGGGAAAAGGTTGGCGGTGGATTTGTGGTTTTTGAGGATATGGTAGAGGTCTTATAGGATAGAACTCAGAGATTGTAAGCCAGGGAGATATGTGGTACAAATTTAAAGAGGTTGGTTTTTCCCGGTGGTGGAAGGTCTGGGAGTGTAAGCATGTCTTCGGATCCTCTTGTTCAGGAGGAATTCAGGATAACCTCGTTTGAGGTGGAAATGGAGACAATTTGAGAGGAAATTGTCTAGGGAGTCGGGGTGATTGCAAATTCTGTGTCCCCTTATGAACAGGGAGTAAGGAATGGAGCGTTTGGTGCGATATGGGTGACAACTATTGAAATGTAATCAGTGTTGTTTATTTTATATGGGTTATATATGTACAGATGTGTGAATTGTTTGGTCTATTAGTGATATGTTTACATCTAGGAAGGTGATTTGGGAGGAGGAAACCGTAGACGTGAAGGAGATAGAGGACGAAGCATTGGGGTTTAAAATGAAAGTTTTCAGGGAATCAGAACCGCGTGGCGAGAGAGGGAAAGTATCATCTGTATATCTGAGCCATAATAGCAGTTTCAGGGTTTGCTTTGACAGGAATATAATCTCCGCGAGACGAAGAAAGAGGTATGCACAGGATGGGCTAAACCTGCTACCCATGGCATAACCCTTGATATGTAGGAAAAATTTATCGTTAAAGGAGAAGGAATTGCGGGTGAGGATGAACTCGGAAAAGCTGAGGAGAAAATCTGAGCTGGGGATGTATGGCTCAGGGCGTTGGGAGAGGTAGTGTTGGAGGGCGGAGAGACCTGAGTGGGGAAGAGATGTGTACAGGGATGTAGAATCTATAATGGTCATAATAATGTCGGCATCTGGAGGGAGGGAGGTAGATTTTAACCTATCCAGGAAATGATAGGAATCTTTAGTAAATGACCGTAGGGCCTGGACATTTGGCTGGAGAGACTGGTCTAAAAATGACGAGATTCTGTCTGTTGGGGAGTGACGGGAGAATAAAATCGGTCGACCGGAATTACCCGGCTTGGTAATCTTCGGAAGGATATGGCAATGAGTAGTGCGGGGCGGGGAGGGGAGAGGAGGGCCAAGTCCGAAGGAGATAGACCCTCATTTGGCCTCAAGAAATTCAATTAGTTCCTCCTGAAGTGCGGGATTTTGATATTCGGGGATTTTCTGAAAGGAAGAGGTGTCTGAGAGTTGTGTTTCAGCTTCCCTTATGTAGTATGATCTCTTTAAGACCACAACCGTTGACCCTTTGTCTGCGGAAGCAATGATGATATTAGGATTTTTCATTAAATTACTTAATTCTAAGGATTTGGTGGGAGACTGCCAACTTTGCCCTGCCTTTTATATGGGAAAGCGTACCACACCTCTTCTCGCTAGACCGTGGACCGTGTTGGTCGGAAATGTTTTGGACCATGTTGGTCCAAAACACTTCCGAGATATGTAAACTGTTCTACCTGCTCTATTTTTCCCCTCCTGTTTTAATATTTAGCTTAGCCTTTTTCTTTCTGGAAAATCGCATAACCTTATTTTTATTAATATTGATTCTCATCCCATATCTATCGCACTGAACCTCCAATTCACTTAGCAATGCTTGCAACCCCTTGGCTGTCTGAGCAACTAATGCTTGGTCTTCAACGAACTTAACCGACTTTACGAATTGCCCTCCGTTTTTCATTCCTACCTCCAGTTCTTCCCATGCCTCTTTAATCATTTCCTCTACATATACGTTGAACAGCACCGGTGAAAATGGGCAACCCTGCCTTCCACTGCCCATTCGGGCTCTCCGTTCTCCACTCGCACCTGAGCAGTCTGAGACATGTACAGGTTGCGGATCAGTCTCCTGTCCCTCCAATCCATTCCTATTTTCTGCAATACACGCATTAATTTTTCCCAATTCATTCTATCAAACGTATCATTACTGCAATGGCATCACGCGTACCTCTTCCTTTCCTAAACCCAAACTGATCATCCCCTAGGTTATCATTTGCCTTAATCTCTATCCTTTTGTTGATAATCCTGAGGATAACTTTAGCTGCGGGGGATATTAAGCTTATTGTTCTGTAATTTTAACATGATATAGCCTTTCCCTTCTTCGGAATAGGAACTAACACTGATCTCACAAAATCTTCCGGCCAGATTACTTCCTCATAGATACTACGAATCAGTCCATATTCGCCTTCTTCCCATATTTTCCTAAACTTTTCAACAATTTCAAGGGAATGTGGTCTACCCGCACGGCCTTATTTGCTTTCATCTGCTTTAATGCCCTTTCTATTTCATCGTCGAGTATGCCTGACTTAAGCTATCCTCATCTACGTCATGTTCTTTGCACCAAAATGCAATCGACAAACAGCCGGAACTCATGAACAGTGAACGATGCAATGTAAATTACTCTCTCGAAAAGAAAAAAAGTAGCATAAAATACAGGAACGCACACCAACCTCTTTCGCTCCGCCATCTTCCTCTCCTTCGCATTGCTCATTACCTTATTTATGCTCATAATAGGAGCGCTGACTAGACAGAGAGAGAGAGCCCCAGAATCAGTTCTCATTCCCATCTCTAGTCACGAAATTACTAGGAGAAGTCCCCTGAAAACCAAACGTCCGCTATAAAACGCAGTCCATTAAAAGCTAGTAGCTGGATTTGTACAAATCGATACCACAATCGCTGTGATAGGAGAACTGCATAGTGATAACTAACAGGCGCACGCATTTTTTGGGTTATGTCCTTGTTGGTGCGAGGACTGGTTGTTGTAGCAGGTGTTCAGTTTTCATTTGATTTCCCCTCATATTAGTTGTGACAACACAGATGTCACGGTAATAAAGGAAACCTTTTAAGTGCCAAAATTATTGTGGTAACTTCGATTTTTCCTTTTGCTGAGAACATTTAATAGAAATAATTCACAGTAGAAAGAAAATGATACACTACTAGAATGTGGCTATTCTTTAAGAAACTAGAGGAGAACTCGAATAGAATTATTCATTGGAAGTTGTTGTCTTTTACTGAGACGAAAAAGAAGTGTTCTACTCACTGCATTGTTGATTTCTCTCTCTGTGCAAATGTTCTCTTTCACATTCAATCCGGGGCGCCGTCACGCTATTTAAGCATACACTACTACCACTCATACCATCCAATCAGTGTAAGACTATGATGATGTTATCTCTTCCACTCACACCCATTCTAGTCACTCTTATCGTGCCTATGGGTCCCATTCATTCTCGGCCATCAGACAAGAATAATCCCTAGACTCCTTCCGTGTGCACTAGATTTCACTTTGTACCTCATGCGCTCTCAGACTGGACGCTCTTCTTTCCCACTCGTTATATAGTAATTGTGCCTTTCACTCCGGAGTGTAAACAGCTGCAGTGGCAATTTGAGAATCAAATGACATTATCTAAGAATCGAACACTACAATAGAATTCAATAGAGACACAAATACGCGAACACAACGCATAAATATATGGCATAATAGACACAAATTAGCGTCCTGCAGATTATATACCAACAACAAAGGAAAAGAAAGAATAGTAATGTTACAAACCCTGTCTGTGTACATGGAAATTATTTAGAGGATTATCTCAAAGTTACACCCTATTTTGAGTATTTGTTCTGAGTCAGAATGGATGAATATCGTAAGATGAATGGAATAATTTTATTCTACGGCGATTTCATCAATCATATTCCAGCCTCAGTGTATAGGGATGAATGAATATATATATCGGTGGCCAAAAGATACGTAATCATGGTATCATCTTAGGGAAACCGGATTGAGAAAAGGAAAAACAGGATATCCTGATAGCTCCGTAATTTGATATGCGTAAAATCATTTATCTTTAGCCAGACAAAATTCAGTGCCTAATTATCAATTTTTGAAAATAGAATTACGTTTACTGGTCAAGACCGATAAAAATAGCAAGATTTAGATCAGATAGTTGAGGGTGAAGGTCAAGTATTTCATTTCACTCACCGACAGCATCCGGTAGGAAACCTTCCCGCGGGCTGGTGACTGATGACATCGGCATAACTGCATGAGGACTCCTCCTCTTCTGATTTGTGGATGGAAGAAATAAAATAGAAAATGAGAACCAATTTTACCAACTTACAGTTGGTCACTATTCTCACTTTGTTTAATTGGCTGAAATTATTTTAATGCAAAAAATATTCGTTGACTGCTACTTCTCTGTGGATATCAATAGAAATATAATATATTTTTCACTAGGATAAAGCTTACGTATTGTTTCCAGTGTTGAATCCGACCGGTGCCTCATATTCTTCCGATTCCTCTCGATCCGAGCGAACGAGTGAATGGTTCCCAGAAAACACAGAAGGTGCCGCAGTACACGTAGAACTGAAATTTTCGGAGATGCACAAGGCCCCATCCGCCGTGAGACAGGCTGCATTCTGATTTGTGGAGGGAAGAAATAAAACGGAAAATGAGAACCAATTTGACCAATTTTTAGTTACTATATCTCACTTTATTTGATTGGCTGAAATTATTTCAACACACAAAATATTTGTTAACTGCTTTTTCTCTGTGGATATTAAATAGTAGAATTATATTTTTCACAAGGATAGAACTTACGTGTTGCGTCCAGTGGTAAATCCAACCGGTGCCTCATATACTTCCAATTCCCGTAGACCTTAGCTAACGAGTGAGTGGTTCCCACCACACAGAGAAGGTGGCGCAGCACACGTAGAATTGAAATTTTTGGAGATGTGCAAACACCCATCCGCCGTGAGACAGGCTGCATTTGATAAACGGAGTGCAAAACGTGTACCTCCGAAGCAAGCAGTTGTAGGGTTTGGGAGAGCGGAGGACGCAGGTTCAGTGGACATGGATGTTTGAGGTTAAAGAAACTAGCCAGACGTTCCATGCACAGAGTACCCTCAGTGTCCTGGGATTGGTGTCAGATTCGTAATGCAACTGAATGAGGCGCATACGGCAGAGTCTCAAGAATGCTCTGCTCGCTACTCGGGGAATCGTCTTGTGCGTATGGAGAATGGTTCAACTAGGATAACTCCCCTTTCATACCATGCGTACTAATGTGATTGCTCTATGGAATTATGCGAGAATCTTACCGTGTGTTCAAGCGGTATATCACAGCACATTTTAGCGTTTGACCCTGCATTTCCCCAGTTAATCGCGCTCCCGGCTTGATAGACTCTTTATCTTGATATAATATTTAAGAAATCATTAGCAGAAGAAAGCGTGCCAAACGGCTGGAAGGTAGCTTCGGTAGCACCCATATTTAAAAACGGAGACAGGGAGGACCCCAGTAATTATAGGCCAATATCGCTGACTTCCATTTCCTGTAAGATTCTTGAACACATCATTGTTAGTTCCATGATGAGGCACCTCGATAGCCAAGATTTATTGATTATTAACCAACAGGGCTTCCGTAAGGGTAGATCCTGCGAAACTCAACTCGCACTTTTTGTACATGATATATTGAACTCCGGTAAAAGTAATATTCCAGTTGATGCGATATTCCTAGATTTTAAGAAAGCTTTCGATAAAGTCCCTCATTGCAAATTACTCGCGACATTGGAAACTTATGGAATACACGAGAGTATTATTAACTAGATTAAACACTTCTTAATTGATCGTGTCCCAACAGTCGTCCTGGACGGTGTATCATCCGATACAGTCAAGGTGACCCTGGTGTACCACAAGGAAGTGTCATAGGTCCCCTCCTATTCCTTATTTACATAAATGACCTCAGTACCATAGTTAATAGCAAGCTCCGTCTTTTCGCCGATGATGCAGTAATTTATGGGGACATTCGAAGTCACGAAGACAGAGTCGTGTTAGCCAACGACCTAGATGCAATTCAAAATTGGTGCGATACATGGCAATTGGAATTAAATTTTTTTTAATGCGTAGTTTTACATTTTTGGGAAAAGAGTGATTCCCTCCCTTATAGTTACAAAGTGAAACAAACCAAAATCGCGAGGGTAGATTCCTTTAAATACTTGGGTGTAACAATTACTCACGATCAGTCCTGGGGAAAACACATACGAGAAATGTGCGGTCGTGCTAATAAAAATTGGGATTTGTGAAAAGAGTGCTAGGTAAATGCGACGAAAAGGTGAAAGAACGATGTTTCCTTGCCTTGGTCAGGCCCCACCTAGAGTATGCTACCAGTATGTGGGATTCTCATAATTTCAATTTGATTTCGTAATTAGAACGAGTTCAGCGGAGGGGGACTAGATTTGTTAAACATTGTTATGACCAACGCAGCAGCGTATCCACTTTGCTACACAATTTAGGTTGGGATTCTCTTACACAGCGGCGTTTACAATATAGATTAAACTTATTAAAAACATTTAAAGATGGGCCTTTTCCGATGATATCAAGGATATAATACGAACCCCAACGTATTACGGTCGAAGGGATCACGAATATAAGACTAGAGAGATAGACTGCAAGACTGACAGGTTTAAAATGTAATATTTACAAGAACGATAAGGGACCAGAATGCTTGTAGCCGAAATTCCCCAGGACTTAGTTCATTACAATAAGCGTTAACGTACAGGTTAGGGACTGCGCGAGGATATGTATATAATATATATGTGTATATGTATGTATATATATATATATATATATGTATGTATACATATATTTCTTTTCTTACAGGTTCCCTCCACCTTTCCTCACCTAACCCTCAACCCCCTCATCCCTTACCCTTCCTTCATGGTGCTACACCCCCTGCTACACACCTTTTTGGTGGCTCGCAGGGTAATTATGTGGATGTAGATGTAGACTCTTGACTTAGACAACATGTTCACATTATGGTCAAATATATTACGTTCATTTAGATGAAAATGTGGAAAAAGTTAGACAAATGCTCATTTCTGACTGACCCCCAAGTGCCAGAATGTTGGCAGGAAAGTTCAATATTCAGAATACCACAGTGTATTTTATTCTTATAGAAGATTTAGTCTTGAGAAGGGGATGTGCCAAGGTGCTGTCGGAAGACTGCCTGAGTGACAATCAATACTTGGACCGCTCTGACAACGATGTAAATTACTTGAATTTTTTAGAATACGTGGTTATTGGTGACGAGACTTGAGGCTTTGAGTACGACCCAGGTATAACCCCTTTTGAGTACCATTATGGACCACTGGATAATGTCAAAGAGACGAGGTGACTGAATGAGATTCCCGTCGACGCCTTCCAGGAGGCATACCAGAAGCGTGGCAGAGGCAATGACGTTGGTGTATTGATGCACATGGATTCATACTAATTTATTTGGGCTGTATCATCTATACCATACAAGTCCACTTATAATCTTTGCTTTTATTTATTTAAAGATAAAGACGCATTTCAGCCATGATATGGTGGAAAATGATTATTAATTCAAAATTGACAATTTTCCACAAAATTATAAATTTAATACGACCGGTTTCTACGACAATGCATCATCCTTTAGTTAACCAAGAGAATTTTAAAATTTATTAAATTAAAAATAATACCCGGGTATCCTTAGATTCAGCCTAGGTGTCACAGACATTCAGGGGTGGGTTAAAATATCAGGTGTGATAAGTATGCGATGAGAAAAAATAAATAAAACAAAGGTTATTCGTTTTTCGAGGAAGACAAAACTAAGGTTAACATTAAAAAAGGAGGCAAAAAACTAGAGCAGGTGGTAAAATCAATTCACCACGGTTATTTTTTTAATCCCTGGTGAGTAAATTGGCGACATGTAATACAACAGGATGCCCTTTCGCCGGACGAAACGTTTATTTCACCATTTCAAATGTAATGGTAATGGTTGGACTCGTTCCTTTCCCATATGTCCCAACGATACTTTCCGATATGTCCTAATAAATACCCTTAGCGTTCAACTGCTTTTAGACCACATGCAAACCGAATTGACATATAATGGCAATCAAATAATAAAAGAAAAGGAGGAAAAGTTTGTCCGGCAATTTTAATTTCAATAGATAGGAATATTAAGATAGCCTTTGATTAGAGCAGTTTATAAATGTGTATGTTAAGAATACCACCTTTCTGAGCTTACAAAATAAATGTAATACTCTGTTATTATTATTTATAAAGGCAATAAATCTACACTGGGAAAAGTAGTAATAAGCACTAGGTCAATTAATTCCGAAAACATATTTTCCCTGGCTACTGGTTAAGTGATTTCCAACATTAGAAAGATGAATCTTATCCAGGTATTTTAATATGGAGTTCGTAGATACAGGAATTCATAAAATTTCTTGTAATTGATAGTGGTACCATGACTAGAATAATGAGATTCATTGTATAAACGGATGACCTAATTCCCGCCTCGAAAATTCAAGTAAAAGCAGAGGGCTTAGGATTATTACCCCGTTAGTGGAAGGAACAGTCCGCTTACCCTGAATTGCCCTAGGTTTGGGGTTTGCCGAGCTTATTGCTCGAATATTGACTGAGAGCCATCACAATACCCTGCAATACACCGCCAGGGTGTGTGGAAGGGGGTGAACTCACCCCAGACGAATTTTACCCCTAACGCGGTCGACCAATGCTATTCTGAACCCTTATCGTTCTTGGAAAAAATTACTTTTTTATTGACTAAATTAAGTTCATTCACATAATCTCTCAAACCGCAGTACGATGGGAGTAATAATACCTTTTCAACATCGCATTAAATGATACAGAATTATAAACATTGTCATTACTATTTATATACATTTTTCCGGATGAAATAAAAAATGAAAGTATTTTAGGATATATTTGATTGTCCTGTAACATTGGTTGAAAATTACACCACAATTAAGTACTTTTTGTGCACATTTTAATTTAAATTAAAATGTATATAATATAAATGAAAAATTTAAGATCGAAATCTGATATACTATAGCATGAACGATAATATCAACGTTAGTTGATGTATTTAGCGGAAGCATAGTCAGGAAAGACGAAGTGGGGGGTGGGAGACATCAATTCTGTAAAAATCAATGAATTAAACAGCATATTGTAAAGACATACATATATCATTTTTTTAAATAAAATCTATAAACTAAAATACATTTCCTTAAATAATGCATAAAAAATAAAACTAACATGTGAATCATTAACCGATGAGGAAATTAGAGCCGCGATTAAATGATGAAAATGAAAAAGACCTTGAGTATTGATGGCATAAGCGCTGAATTGATCAAAGCAGCCCAGCCGGTTATCCTCAACCATTTAACTAGGTTGCTACAGGACTGTTGCAGAAACAAATGCTTCCCTGCGGCATGGAAAAAGGGTGTCCCATGCACCATCTTGAAATCTAAAGAAAAAGACCCCTTTGATCGTAAGGCATACAGACCCATAAACACAATTACCCGAAATGGGGAAAATGTTTGACAGAATAATCAAAATGAAAATCGAGTAGGCAGTTGGAGAGGAGGATCTACTTCACAAAAGACAACATGGATTCCGATTTTTGCGGATCCACCGAAGTCGCGGCAATGAAACTGCTGCAAGAAATCAAAAATTCTAAATACAAATATAAGGTGGTCTTATTCATGGATTACGAAGCACCATTCGATTTCTTATCGTGGCCCCATTGCATAAACCAGCTCAGAAATTATAAAATCCCGGGTCCAACGGTAGAAATTACTAAAACTTATTTCTTGAAGAGAACAACCAAAATACAAATAAATAATCTGGAAATCGAAGAGCATTGCCAAAGGGCACCACAGGGACCCATACTCGGTCCTTTTCTTTGGAACATCGCCATGAACGATTTGCCGAATCAACCCCTTCCTGAAAACTGCAGATGGACAGTCTACGCTGATGGCGTTGTGATCACAATGCCTGCTAATTCCAGGAGAGTAATAGAAAACATCCCAATGGTATGTTGCCGTATAGTGGAGTATTGGAGTGCCAAAGTGAAATTAAAAAACCTCTGCTAATAAGGCAAATATACCACATATACGGGAAAAATTGTCACGAAACCCAACTACAAAAATCTATCTATCTTCAAAATATTAAAAGAAAAATTAAATTACAGCAGAATCCGGGAGAAACTGGAGGAGGACCAAAGATCATGCCTAATTGCAACATCCGGGAGCTACAGTATGTCCTGTAATGAAGCTCTAAAAATAATAACTGGGATATAGCCAATGACATTCCTAATGGAGGAAAGAAGAGTAAGGTCACGGATGAGGCAGCTGGCATAGGTTACTCTATGAGATGTAACTTTGTCTCTAACTGAGGAATGGAGCAGGAACCGGAAGGTTATAAGAGAGTATTTCCTGGATGAATGAGAACGCGAATGGGAAACATTAGAAAAGGGAACACAACCAGACAATTCCTTCTTAGCGTGAAGGAAAGGATGAAGATCAACTTGAATACTTGCAAAGAACTTAGGCATATTTTATGAGGGCCCGGGGAGTTCAGATCTTACCTCAAGAAAATAGGGAATAAAAGAGTCAAAGGAATAATAGGAGAATAGTCTTTTATTGCCCAATTAAACCTAGAAAAGACGCGTACTGGAAGCAATCCTTGGATATTTGCAAAACGTCCAACAAACTGGGAAATATCCGAACGAGGAACCGATTAGGAAATCATATTAGACAGATTTATCAAATGAAAGACGTAGGAACGGGGAGAGCGACGGAAAAGAAGGACATGGGACTCATACTTTTGTAAAAAAATACATCCATAGACATAGACATACTCTTTTGTAAAAAAATTAACGAAATTTTTTTGGGGATTCAGAAATAAGGCATCCCAAAAAATGAAATTAGACCAATCCATTGCCAGAATCGAACGTGCCAAATTATTATTATAGTTAATAGCTATTCCTATGCCTACACAAAGGCAAGACAAAAGGACAAGAAAGAAATAATTAAAAGACGGCAGACACACATGATATGCAGACACCTATTACCTGTTAGTATTCCACGCATTCCGGACGGACAATCCACAAATACGGCGATACTGACTTGCATACATTAGCCAACACGCCATCTGACTAAATGGCACATGGGGTGGGGGACGCCAAACTTGTAGAATGTATTTTAGTAGTAATTTTATACTTTATACCCATATTTTCGACAGCGCGAGACTATTCCTCTCTTTATATGGTCCCTCTTTTGTTGCTGTCGCGAATAGTGCGCGGGACAAACGAATCCTCGAATCTGTCAGTTCGAAAGTCTCTCTAACTTTGTGGCAATTGTCGGCCCTGCCAATGCAAATAGGGGGGTATAATTACATCTCAATATCGTGTGCGGGATTTTAATGATTGGCATTAAAATAAATAATATATATTTTATTTATTTTTACGCTTCCATTTATTTATGTTTGCGGTAACTACAACAATGGGAACAATGGAGCTACTTCAATCATGCAGCAGAACACACAATTGTAGTTACCAATATCAAAAAGGAATCCGTGGTGAAATTGTGATGAGCAATTAACTTTTCTGTTCTCTTTATCGACTAAACTAGATATAATATATAGTACACGAAAAGTGAAATGGCGTCAAGAAAAAAGACCTACATCTATCTACGAAAAACAGTGTCTTGAAGAGACGAAAGTGCTGCCAGATTATTTCTATTGTTTGTCGTACACCCTACCGTGTCTCAAGAGGCTACCCAGCAACTTGCGCAAGCAGGCGATGGCATGGATCATGTTTTTGACCAAAAGAAAAGCCCTCAGCGTCCCGGAGATGAAGATTCGAAACGTGCACATCCTCAGCTTACTTCTGGACATGTGTCTAGGGACTCTGAGGAAATTATACCTCAGTGTTCCCCCAAGTGTGCACCAGCCTATCCTCCCACCGCCGACCGATGCATGCATCAACTATGAGAACCTTGCGGTTGCAGAAAGTCAATCCGCAGAGGACTGCGCCCTCCGGATGCCAGAATGGCTGAAGAGATTCATCGAAGAAGGGGGCCATCGTCTTCAGGCCATCCAAAGGACCCCCAACTGACACACACCTCTAAAGCTGGCCGATTCAAGGTTGCCACCGGACCTCTCTCTCAACGGCCGGGTGCTCACGGATTCGTCGGGAGAAGGCGACGTCTCCCAGTTATTATTATCGAAGCAGCAGAAGAGGACGAGGACATGAATGCGACCGGACGAGAGCTAAGCCGTGGCAAACGTTGGTCTTATAAATTGGCAATGTGGGCACGTGACCAGGCAATTGACGAGAAGGAGAGAGCGTTGTTGAGAAATGTCAATGGGATTTTGAATAAGCTGGATGAACTGGAGTGGAGAAATTTGTTTCTCATTTACTTCATTGAGAATGGAGTGATGGAAACGCATGAGACAATAACATATATGAGGCACTTTAAGGAAGCGAGCGCCACACAATTGTAGGATCTCGAATTTGAACTCAGCATGAAGCTGTTGTATCTGGCTTGCATGATGACACACTACGAGGAAAAGTATCTGGGTCCCCCAGGATTCACACGCAATTATGCATTTGAACGCCCATACTAATTATTGATCAATCCTGTAAATAATATATTATGTCTATACTTTTGAATATGTATTAAAGTTAAAAGTAAATATTAGTTATTAATATATCTTATTGAGTTGAATAAAGAAATGTTTCAAAATGAAGTCATTTGCATTTTAATTTCTTAGTTGGAATCATACCAGTTAGATTTTTCAGTCAGATGTTAGATGTTTTAGGACCCTACTAGCCAATGCTAGGGTTTATGGGAGGGATTGACTACACACCAGAATAATTTTAACCTAAATATGTACGGTTAAGGCACGAGGAATGTCCGCGGGGAGAAAGCAATTGAGTTCTGCATGAGACAGGAGTTAGCCATCATCAACAGTTTGATTTAGACACCACAAAAGGCGTAGGAATACATGGAAATTGTCAGGGGACTCAGAAAGGTATCAGCTATATCATATTCTGGTAAGGCACAGGTTTAGCAAGAATCTGATCAATTCAATTATCTTCCCGAGAGGGGATGCGGACTCTGACCAGTTTAGTTGTTATGAAATGTAGAGTCCGTTTAAAAAAGCTAAGGTGTTGGGTTAGGAAATGGAATCTAGAAGCATTTAATGTATTAACTAGGAAGGAGTACAAACAGCCAATAGAGAAAGTCATAGTTGAGGGAAAAGAGTTGAGCACTATCGAGGAAATATGTAAATTTATCAAAAAAGGGATCTCGGAAGCCGCAAAAGAAACTTTTGGAACTGTTAAAAACTGAGCAGGACGAAGAAACAGAGTATCCTGGATGAGATGATACGTAATCTCTATCTACACAATATCTATCAAGCCGTCGCAAGGACGTGTGGCAGGGGGTGGTAGTTCACCAGCCATGTTACATATATTCCCCCTGCTTCCTCATGCACCTGCCACCCGCGATCCACCAAAAACTGCACGGAAAGAGGGCGACCGAACACCAATCATGCAGCATACCTACATAAAATATATATATCGAGTATTACATGGTTAGTAGCCAAGGGCAAAAAAGGGAAGGAAAAGCGCTGGGAGAAATTCTCATGGTCAAATATTGAGGAAACCCCAGGGAGTGAATATATAAAATGGTCAGAGAAAAATTTTAAATCCCACCAACATACTCAGCTAGAACCAACGCCAGTGGGGAGCTCCTATTCTTGGAGCAAACCATTTCCCACGTCACTTACACACTAGTACCGGATGACACGCATAAAGTGAAACGAAAGGACGGAAAGTAACCAGGAGTGAGGTTAACCTTCCTTGCCTTCAAAGTACGGAGATATATATCACCGATGAGGGAATTAGAACCGCGATTAAATGATGAAAATGAAAAAGACCTTGGGTATTGATGGCATAAGCGCTGAATTGATCAAAGCATCCCAGCCGGTAATCCTCAACCATTTAACTAGGTTGCTACAGGACTGTTGCAGAAACAAATGCTTCCCTGCAGCATGGAAAAAGGGTGTCCTATGCACCATCTTGAAATTTAATGTTTTCGACAGCGCCAGACTACTACTTTCTTTATGTGCTTCCTCTTTTATTGCTGTCGCGAATAGTGCGCAGGACAAACGAATCCTCCAATCCGTCAGTTCGACAATCTCTCTAACTTTGTGGCAATTGTCGGCCCTGCCAATGCAAATAGGGGGGTATAATTACATCTCCAATATCGGGTGCGGGATTTTTATGATTGGCACTAAAATAAATGATGCATATTATATTTATTTTTACGCTTCCATTTATTTATGTTTGCGGTAAATATAAAAATGGGAACCATGGAGCTATCGCCACAACGCAGCAGAAAACACACAACTGTAGTTACCGATTTCAAAAAGCAATCCGTGGTGAAATTGTGATGAGCAATTAACTTCTCTTTTCTCTTTATCGATTATACTTGATATAATAAATAAGTTCCAGAAAGTGGAATGGCGTCAAGAAACAGAACTACGGCTATCTACGAAAAACAGTGTCTTGAAGAGACAAAAGTGCTGCAAGATTACTTCTATTGTTTGTCGCACGCCCTACCGTGTCTCAAGAAGCTACCCAACAACTTGCGCAAACAAGCGATGGCATGGATCAAGTTTTTGACCAAAAGAAAAGCCCTCAGCGTCCCGGAGATGAAGATTCGAAACGTGCACATCCTCAGCTTACTTCTGGACATGTGTCTAGGGACTCTGAGGAAATTATACCTCAGTGTTCCCCCAAGTGTGCACCAGCCTATCCTCCCACCGCCGACCGCTGCATGCATCAACTATGAGAACCTTGCGGTTGCAGAAATTATATCCGCAGAGGACTGCGCCCTCCGGATGCCAGAATGGCTGAAGAGTTTCATCGAAGAAGAGGGCAATGGTCTTCAGGCCATCCAAAGGACCCCCAACTGACACACACCTCTAAAGCTGGCCGATTCAAGGTTGCCACCGGACCTCTCTCTCAACGGCGGGGTGCTCACGGATTCGTCGGGAGAAGGCGACGTCTCCCAGGTTTTATTATCGAAGCAGCAGAAGAGGACGAGGACATGAATGCGACCGGACGAGAGCTAAGGCGTGGCGAACGTTGGTCTTATAAATTGGCAATGTGGGCACGTGACCAGGCAATTGACGAGAAGGAGAGAGCGTTGTTGAGAAATGTCAATGGGATTTTGAATAAGCTGGATGAACTGGAGTGGAGAAATTCGTTTCTCATTTACATCATTGAGAATGGAGTGATGGAAACGCATGAGACAATAACATATATGAGGCACTTTAAGGAAGCGAGCGCCACACAATTGTAGGATCTCGAATTTGAACGCAGCATGAAGCAGTTGTATCTGGCTTGCAAGATGACACAGTACGAGGAAATGTATCTGGGTCCCCCAGAATTCACACGCAATGATGCATTTGAACGCCCATACTAATTATTGATCAATCCTGTAAATAATATATTATGTCTATGCTTTTCAATATCTGTTAAAGTTAAAAGTAAATATTAGTTATTAATATATCTTATTGAGTTGAATAAAGAAATGTTTCAAAATGAAGTCATTTGCATTTTAATTTCTTAGTTTGAATCATACCAGCTAGATTTTACAGTCAGATGTTAGATGTTTTAGGACCCTACTAGCCAATGCTAGGGTTTATGGGAGGGATTGACTACACACCAGAATAATTTTAACCTAAATATGTACGGTTAAGGCACGAGGAATGTCCGCGGGGAGAAAGCAATTGAGTTCTGCATGAGACAGGAGTTAGCTATCATCAACAGTTTAGTTTAGACACCACATAAGGCGTAGGTATACATGGAAATTGTCAGGGGACTCAGAAAGGAGCGGCTATATCATATTCTGGTAAGGCACAGGTTTAGCAAGAATCTGATCAATTCAATTATCTTCCCGAGAGGGGATGCGGACTCTGACCAGTTTAGTTGTTATGAAATGTAGAGTCCGTTTAAAAAAGCTAAGGTGTTGGGTTAGGAAATGGAATCTAGAAGCATTTAATGTATTAACTAGGAAGGAGTACAAACAGCCAATAGAGAAAGTCATGGTTGAGGGAAAAGAGTTGAGCACTATCGAGGAAATATGTAAATTTATCAAAAAAGGGATATCGGAAGCCGCAAAAGAAACTTTTCGAACTGTTAAATACTGAGAAGGACGAAGAAACAGAGCATCCTGGATGAGATGATAAGTAATCTCTATCTACACAATATCTATCAAGCCGTCGCAAGGACGTGTGGCAGGGGGTGGTAGTTCACCAGCCATGTTACATATATTCCCCCTGCTTCCTCATGCACCTGCCACCCGCGATCCACCAAAAACTGCACGGAAAGAGGGCCACCGAACACCAATCATGCGGCATACCTACATACAATATATATCGAGTATTACATAATTAGTAGCCAAGTGCAAAAAAGGGAAGGAAGGGCGCTGGGAGAAATTGTCGAGGTCAAATATTGAGGAAACCCCAGGGAGTGAATATATACAATGGTCAGAGAAAAATTTTAAATCCCACCAACATACTCAGCTAGAACCAACGCCAGAGGGGAGCTCCTATTCTTGGAGGCAACCATTTCCCACGTCACTTACACACTAGTACCGGATGACACGCATAAAGTGAAACGAAAGGACTGAAAGTAACCAGGAGTGAGGTTAACCTTCCTTGCCTTCAAAGTGCGGAGATATCACCGATGAGGGAATTAGAACCGCGATTAAATGATGAAAATTTAAAAGACCTTGCGTGTTGATGGATTAAGCGCAGAATTGATCGAAGCAGCCCAGCCGGTTATCCTCAACCATTTAACTAGGTTGCTACATGACTGTTGCAGAAACAAATGCTTCCCTGCAGCATGGAAAAAGGGTGTCCTATGCACCATCTTGAAATTTAATGTTTTCGACAGCGCCAGACTACTCCCTTCTTTATGTGCTTCCTCTTTTATTGCTGTCGCGAATAGTGCGCGGGACAAACGAATCCTCGAATCTGTCAGTTCGAAAGTCTCTCTAACTTTGTGGCAATTGTCGGCCCTGCCAATGCAAATAGGGGGGTATAATTACATCTCAATATCGTGTGCGGGATTTTAATGATTGGCATTAAAATAAATAATATATATTTTATTTATTTTTACGCTTCCATTTATTTATGTTTGCGGTAACTACAACAATGGGAACAATGGAGCTACTTCAATCATGCAGCAGAACACACAATTGTAGTTACCAATATCAAAAAGGAATCCGTGGTGAAATTGTGATGAGCAATTAACTTTTCTGTTCTCTTTATCGACTAAACTAGATATAATATATAGTACACGAAAAGTGAAATGGCGTCAAGAAAAAAGACCTACATCTATCTACGAAAAACAGTGTCTTGAAGAGACGAAAGTGCTGCCAGATTATTTCTATTGTTTGTCGTACACCCTACCGTGTCTCAAGAGGCTACCCAGCAACTTGCGCAAACAGGCGATGGCATGGATCATGTTTTTGACCAAAAGAAAAGCCCTCAGCGTCCCGGAGATGAAGATTCGAAACGTGCACATCCTCAGCTTACTTCTGGACATGTGTCTAGGGACTCTGAGGAAATTATACCTCAGTGTTCCCCCAAGTGTGCACCAGCCTATCCTCCCACCGCCGACCGATGCATGCATCAACTATGAGAACCTTGCGGTTGCAGAAAGTCAATCCGCAGAGGACTGCGCCCTCCGGATGCCAGAATGGCTGAAGAGATTCATCGAAGAAGGGGGCCATCGTCTTCAGGCCATCCAAAGGACCCCCAACTGACACACACCTCTAAAGCTGGCCGATTCAAGGTTGCCACCGGACCTCTCTCTCAACGGCCGGGTGCTCACGGATTCGTCGGGAGAAGGCGACGTCTCCCAGTTATTATTATCGAAGCAGCAGAAGAGGACGAGGACATGAATGCGACCGGACGAGAGCTAAGCCGTGGCAAACGTTGGTCTTATAAATTGGCAATGTGGGCACGTGACCAGGCAATTGACGAGAAGGAGAGAGCGTTGTTGAGAAATGTCAATGGGATTTTGAATAAGCTGGATGAACTGGAGTGGAGAAATTTGTTTCTCATTTACTTCATTGAGAATGGAGTGATGGAAACGCATGAGACAATAACATATATGAGGCACTTTAAGGAAGCGAGCGCCACACAATTGTAGGATCTCGAATTTGAACTCAGCATGAAGCTGTTGTATCTGGCTTGCATGATGACACACTACGAGGAAAAGTATCTGGGTCCCCCAGGATTCACACGCAATTATGCATTTGAACGCCCATACTAATTATTGATCAATCCTGTAAATAATATATTATGTCTATACTTTTGAATATGTATTAAAGTTAAAAGTAAATATTAGTTATTAATATATCTTATTGAGTTGAATAAAGAAATGTTTCAAAATGAAGTCATTTGCATTTTAATTTCTTAGTTGGAATCATACCAGTTAGATTTTTCAGTCAGATGTTAGATGTTTTAGGACCCTACTAGCCAATGCTAGGGTTTATGGGAGGGATTGACTACACACCAGAATAATTTTAACCTAAATATGTACGGTTAAGGCACGAGGAATGTCCGCGGGGAGAAAGCAATTGAGTTCTGCATGAGACAGGAGTTAGCCATCATCAACAGTTTGATTTAGACACCACAAAAGGCGTAGGAATACATGGAAATTGTCAGGGGACTCAGAAAGGTATCAGCTATATCATATTCTGGTAAGGCACAGGTTTAGCAAGAATCTGATCAATTCAATTATCTTCCCGAGAGGGGATGCGGACTCTGACCAGTTTAGTTGTTATGAAATGTAGAGTCCGTTTAAAAAAGCTAAGGTGTTGGGTTAGGAAATGGAATCTAGAAGCATTTAATGTATTAACTAGGAAGGAGTACAAACAGCCAATAGAGAAAGTCATAGTTGAGGGAAAAGAGTTGAGCACTATCGAGGAAATATGTAAATTTATCAAAAAAGGGATCTCGGAAGCCGCAAAAGAAACTTTTGGAACTGTTAAAAACTGAGCAGGACGAAGAAACAGAGTATCCTGGATGAGATGATACGTAATCTCTATCTACACAATATCTATCAAGCCGTCGCAAGGACGTGTGGCAGGGGGTGGTAGTTCACCAGCCATGTTACATATATTCCCCCTGCTTGCTCATGCACCTGCCACCCGCGATCCACCAAAAACTGC
Source organism: Hetaerina titia (assembly GCA_037158775.1). Taxonomy (NCBI): domain Eukaryota; kingdom Metazoa; phylum Arthropoda; class Insecta; order Odonata; family Calopterygidae; genus Hetaerina; species Hetaerina titia. The sequence continues at coordinate 88,823,535 of CM073774.1, read as the reverse complement.
ACGGAAAGAGGGCGACCGAACACCAATCATGCAGCATACCTACATAAAATATATATATCGAGTATTACATGGTTAGTAGCCAAGGGCAAAAAAGGGAAGGAAAAGCGCTGGGAGAAATTCTCATGGTCAAATATTGAGGAAACCCCAGGGAGTGAATATATAAAATGGTCAGAGAAAAATTTTAAATCCCACCAACATACTCAGCTAGAACCAACGCCAGTGGGGAGCTCCTATTCTTGGAGCAAACTATTTCCCACGTCACTTACACACTAGTACCGGATGACACGCATAAAGTGAAACGAAAGGACGGAAAGTAACCAGGAGTGAGGTTAACCTTCCTTGCCTTCAAAGTACGGAGATATATATCACCGATGAGGGAATTAGAACCGCGATTAAATGATGAAAATGAAAAAGACCTTGGGTATTGATGGCATAAGCGCTGAATTGATCAAAGCATCCCAGCCGGTAATCCTCAACCATTTAACTAGGTTGCTACAGGACTGTTGCAGAAACAAATGCTTCCCTGCAGCATGGAAAAAGGGTGTCCTATGCACCATCTTGAAATTTAATGTTTTCGACAGCGCCAGACTACTACTTTCTTTATGTGCTTCCTCTTTTATTGCTGTCGCGAATAGTGCGCAGGACAAACGAATCCTCCAATCCGTCAGTTCGACAATCTCTCTAACTTTGTGGCAATTGTCGGCCCTGCCAATGCAAATAGGGGGGTATAATTACATCTCCAATATCGGGTGCGGGATTTTTATGATTGGCACTAAAATAAATGATGCATATTATATTTATTTTTACGCTTCCATTTATTTATGTTTGCGGTAAATATAAAAATGGGAACCATGGAGCTATCGCCACAACGCAGCAGAAAACACACAACTGTAGTTACCGATTTCAAAAAGCAATCCGTGGTGAAATTGTGATGAGCAATTAACTTCTCTTTTCTCTTTATCGATTATACTTGATATAATAAATAAGTTCCAGAAAGTGGAATGGCGTCAAGAAACAGAACTGCGGCTATCTACGAAAAAACGTGTCCTGAAGAGACAAAAGTGCTGCAAGATTACTTCTATTGTTTGGCGCACGCCCTACCGTGTCTCAAGAAGCTACCCAACAACTTGCGCAAACAAGCGATGGCATGGATCAAGTTTTTGACCAAAAGAAAAGCCCTCAGCGTCCCGGAGATGAAGATTCGAAACGTGCACATCCTCAGCTTACTTCTGGACATGTGTCTAGGGACTCTTAGGAAATTATACCTCAGTGATCCACCAAGTGTGCACCAGCCTATCCCCCTACCGCCGACAGATGCATGCATCAACTATGAGAACAAGGCGGTTGCAGAAAGTCAATCCGCAGAGGACTGCGCCCTCCGGATTCCAGAATGGCTGAGGAGATTCATCGAAGAAGGGGGGCCATCGTCTTCAGACCATCCAAAGGCCCCCCAACTGACACACTCCTCTAAAGCTGGCCGATTCAAGGTTGCCACCGGACCTCTCTCTCAACGGCCGGGTACTCCTGGATTCGTCGGGAGAAGGCGACGTCACCCAGTTATTATTATCGAAGCAGCAGAAGAAGACGAGGACATGAATGCGACAGGACGAGAACTAAGCCGTGGCGAACGTTGGTCTTATAAATTGGCAATGTGGGCACGTGACCAGGCAATTGACGAGAAGGAGAGAGCGTTGTTGAGAAATGTCAATGGGATTTTGAATAAGCTGGATGAACTGGAGTGGAGAAATTTGTTTCTCATTTACATCATTGAGAATGGAGTGATGGAAACGCATGAGACAATAACATATATGAGGCACTTTAAGGAAGCGAGCGCCACACAATTGTAGGATCTCGAATTTGAACTCAGCATGAAGCAGTTGTATCTGGCTTGCAAGATGACACAGTACGAGGAAATGTATCTGGGTCCCCCAGAATTCACACGCAATGATGCATTTGAACGCCCATACTAATTATTGATCAATCCTGTAAATAATATATTATGTCTATGCTTTTCAATATCTGTTAAAGTTAAAAGTAAATATTAGTTATTAATATATCTTATTGAGTTGAATAAAGAAATGTTTCAAAATGAAGTCATTTGCATTTTAATTTCTTAGTTTGAATCATACCAGCTAGATTTTACAGTCAGATGTTAGATGTTTTAGGACCCTACTAGCCAATGCTAGGGTTTATGGGAGGGATTGACTACACACCAGAATAATTTTAACCTAAATATGTACGGTTAAGGCACGAGGAATGTCCGCGGGGAGAAAGCAATTGAGTTCTGCATGAGACAGGAGTTAGCTATCATCAACAGTTTAGTTTAGACACCACATAAGGCGTAGGTATACATGGAAATTGTCAGGGGACTCAGAAAGGAGCGGCTATATCATATTCTGGTAAGGCACAGGTTTAGCAAGAATCTGATCAATTCAATTATCTTCCCGAGAGGGGATGCGGACTCTGACCAGTTTAGTTGTTATGAAATGTAGAGTCCGTTTAAAAAAGCTAAGGTGTTGGGTTAGGAAATGGAATCTAGAAGCATTTAATGTATTAACTAGGAAGGAGTACAAACAGCCAATAGAGAAAGTCATGGTTGAGGGAAAAGAGTTGAGCACTATCGAGGAAATATGTAAATTTATCAAAAAAGGGATATCGGAAGCCGCAAAAGAAACTTTTCGAACTGTTAAATACTGAGAAGGACGAAGAAACAGAGCATCCTGGATGAGATGATAAGTAATCTCTATCTACACAATATCTATCAAGCCGTCGCAAGGACGTGTGGCAGGGGGTGGTAGTTCACCAGCCATGTTACATATATTCCCCCTGCTTCCTCATGCACCTGCCACCCGCGATCCACCAAAAACTGCACGGAAAGAGGGCCACCGAACACCAATCATGCGGCATACCTACATACAATATATATCGAGTATTACATAATTAGTAGCCAAGTGCAAAAAAGGGAAGGAAGGGCGCTGGGAGAAATTGTCGAGGTCAAATATTGAGGAAACCCCAGGGAGTGAATATATACAATGGTCAGAGAAAAATTTTAAATCCCACCAACATACTCAGCTAGAACCAACGCCAGAGGGGAGCTCCTATTCTTGGAGGCAACCATTTCCCACGTCACTTACACACTAGTACCGGATGACACGCATAAAGTGAAACGAAAGGACTGAAAGTAACCAGGAGTGAGGTTAACCTTCCTTGCCTTCAAAGTGCGGAGATATCACCGATGAGGGAATTAGAACCGCGATTAAATGATGAAAATTTAAAAGACCTTGCGTGTTGATGGATTAAGCGCAGAATTGATCGAAGCAGCCCAGCCGGTTATCCTCAACCATTTAACTAGGTTGCTACATGACTGTTGCAGAAACAAATGCTTCCCTGCAGCATGGAAAAAGGGTGTCCTATGCACCATCTTGAAATTTAATGTTTTCGACAGCGCCAGACTACTCCCTTCTTTATGTGCTTCCTCTTTTATTGCTGTCGCGAATAGTGCGCAGGACAAACGAATCCTCGAATCCGTCAGTTCGGCAATCTCTCTAACTTTGTGGCAATTGTCGGCCCTGCCAATGCAAATAGGGGGGTATAATTACATCTCCAATATCGGGTGCGGGATTTTTATGATTGGCACTAAAATAAATGATACATATTATATTTATTTTTACGCTTCCATTTATTTATGTTTGCGGTAAATATAAAAATGGGAACCATGGAGCTATCGCCACAACGCAGCAGAAAACACACAATTGTAGTTGCCGATTGCAAAAAGCAATCCGTGGTGAAATTGTGATGAGCAATTAACTTCTCTTTTCTCTTTATCGATTATACTTGATATAATAAATAAGTTCCAGAAAGTGGAATGGCGTCAAGAAACAGAACTACGGCTATCTACGAAAAAACGTGTCCTGAAGAGACAAAAGTGCTGCAAGATTACTTCTATTGTTTGGCGCACGCCCTACCGTGTCTCAAGAAGCTACCAAACAACTTGCGCAAACAAGCGATGGCATGGATCAAGTTTTTGACCAAAAGAAAAGCCCTCAGCGTCCCGGAGATGAAGATTCGAAACGTGCACATCCTCAGCTTACTTCTGGACATGTGTCTAGGGACTCTGAGGAAATTATACCTCAGTGATCCCCCAACTGTGCACCAGCCTATCCCCCTACCGCCGACAGATGCATGCATCAACTATGAGAACAATGCGGTTGCAGAAAGTCAATCCGCAGAGGACTGCGCCCTCCGGATTCCAGAATGGCTGAGGAGATTCATCGAAGAAGGGGGGCCATCGTCTTCAGACCATCCAAAGGCCCCCCAACTGACACACACCTCTAAAGCTGGCCGATTCAAGGTTGCCACCGGACCTCTCTCTCAACGGCCGGGTACTCCTGGATTCGTCGGGAGAAGGCGACGTCACCCAGTTATTATTATCGAAGCAGCAGAAGAAGACGAGGACATGAATGCGACAGGACGAGAGCTAAGCCGTGGCGAACGTTGGTCTTATAAATTGGCAATGTGGGCACGTGACCAGGCAATTGACGAGAAGGAGAGAGCATTGTTGAGAAATGTCAATGGGATTTTGAATAAGCTGGATGAACTGGAGTGGAGAAATTTGTTTCTCATTTACATCATTGAGAATGGAGTGATGGAAACGCATGAGACAATAACATATATGAGGCACTTTAAGGAAGCGAGCGCCACACAATTGTAGGATCTCGACTTTGAACTCAGCATGAAGCAGTT